>JAMAFX010000612.1:0-13433 GCA_023625875.1 Trichocomaceae sp. PYS4502 | reverse complement strand
GTTACCGCGGAACGAGAACAACACCGATGGCCCCATCTCCATGGTGTTCATTTGAAACATCTTGAGCCACGACTTCAGCGACTAAAGACTGCTGAAAGCTAGATCCATGACTCTCCTTAAATCCAGCCGCTTGACGACTCGGCCGATTCTGGGCGTTGAGTTGATCACCTTGTGTCACGGTGCGAGCTCGGCCCGCGTATGCACATCGGGGGGGCGGCCCCACGGATGAGGAAGAACCCTGTCAGAGCAAGTGATGACAGTATGGACTAGTATGCGGCAGAGCGAATGGGATCAGAGATGTGTGTATTGGTGGTTCTGGTCTAACCTAGAAAAAGGGCATGTATCAATATATGCAGAACGAGTGAATCCAACCAAATAGCTAGCTGGACGAAACTGGTAGAGCATTCATACTGACAAACGACAAACCCTGATTAGTCACGTGACCGGAAACCCCTTCGTTGCATTTCTGCCTGCCCGATGTTGACCTTACGTCTTGTCTATGTACCTGAGGATAATCATACTAGATATATATCTCGCATCCACGGTGACGGACGGCAATATAGATTTCAGCCCAACCAAAGCGGTCGGCCAGACTTTTGTTGATGGACCAAAGAAAGTAACAGCATGATACTGGACGATCTAAATGGACCGGATCCTCGACGCACTTGATGGTCCTGTTCGAAGTAATCGGCATGATGTGGTGAACGATGGCAGGTTACAGGTTGAATTACGGGCTAGTCAGATTCGGGTTAGAGCTCCCGGAGAGAAATAGAGTTGCGGAGCGGGTATGTGGGGGAGGTCAATATAAAAGCTTAATTTTGAAGATCCATAACGGCAACTGTTTCTCATCATTTCTCGACGATTTCTCCACCATTTTTGAAGGTTTTTGGACCGTTTTGACCGCAAATTGACGCTGTAACCCTCACCAAGATTCCGATATGGCGGAAACGGACGCCCCGTATCGGGAAGTAGGGTTAGGGTTACATATATAGTAACAAAGTTGCGTGGCCCCGTAGTACCAAGTTGTGTGGCCCAGTAGGCATCCCAAGGGCGATCGGCCCGTGGTTGAAGTATATTGTAGAGCGAGCATTTTTTCACACATCCCCATTCTCACCAAGATTCCGATATGGCGGAAACGGACGCCCCGTATCGGGAAGTAGGGTTAGGGTTACATATATAGTAACAAAGTTGCGTGGCCCCGTAGTACCAAGTTGTGTGGCCCAGTAGGCATCCCAAGGGCGATCGGCCCGTGGTTGAAGTATATTGTAGAGCGAGCATTTTTTCACACATCCCCATTCTCCAAATCATGTGCAAGGCCCGAAATCTTGAGGAATTTATGACCAATGTTGGTTGGTTAGATTTGGTTGAGGGATGGCGGAGACACCGGGTACGGTTAAAAAGACGAAGTCGGGCCGTCCCGAAAAGGGGCTAGTGGATTATCCGCTAAGTTTCCACCATCCATCTCCAATTGTCACGTGTTCGATTCACGTGTCGATTTTCACGTGTTCCATTTTCACGTGGATTATATTTCAACTTATTTCCATAACCGTCCATTGCTCAGGTCAGTTCAATCCATCTATCCATCCCGATTAGGATTCATCGCAATCCATCACACCATGGCGACCACATCACTCCAGAATATGATGTTTGAGCGGCTGTCGGATTTCCCCATCGTCGTGTGTCGTGAATGCCGGTATGCGGTGTGGCCCCGCCAGATCGAAGGTCATTTGAAGCGGGCACACGGCTCCGTATTGCCAGCGGTTCGCATCAAACTTAGGGACGAGGTTCGCCGTTGGCCCGATATCGCCGTCGACCCGATCGAGTTGGAGATTCCCACCACCAGAACCCAGCCCATTGCGCAGCTGGTGGGTCCCGTGGCGGGATGGCAGTGTCGATTGCGGCCCGGATCATGTCAGTACATTTGCCGGCATAAGGACACCATGCGTCACCATTGGCAGAAGAAGCATCAATGGAGTCGGACCACCAAGAAAGGCCATCCCACCAGCGTGGAACGACAAGCCATCCAGCAGCAGGAACAGCAAGCGTGTCGGTCCGTGTTGTGCCAGCAGCTGTTTCCCAAATGGTTGAATTCCCAGTATTTCGCCATCATGGACGAGGAAGCCGAGACCAGTACGATCCCACCCACCACGCACGGTGCCACGATATGGGAGCAGGCCAATCGACGGTTTGCCGAGTACGAGAGGGAGGATGCGCAGACAATGGAGGAAGGCCACGTCGACGAAGCCAATCCGTGGTTGCGTCGAACGGGATGGCTGTCGTATTTGGAGCCGCTGAAGGAGAAGCAGCTGCTGGAATATGTCCACATGCCGCTACCCGTGGATGAGGCCGTGGAGGTGGTCAACGATGCCCAGGCTAACGACCGTGCCATGAACGCCATATGGAGCGCCATGGCGGACGTGGCACGGATCGGTCAGATGTGGGTGACGCAGATGGGGATCTCGGTGCGCATGGAAGAGATCCGGACGGAGCTTCACCAGACCCGGTATCAGCCGTTGGAGATATATCAAGATCCAAAGTCCGTCGACAAGCGAGTGCGTCCGTGGCAGCAGATGTTGATGTTTTTTTGGCGCAGTCAGGTGGATTCCCCGTACGACCGTCATCCGCCGTATCGATTCACCCGACGTCAGCGAGCAGCGTGGCAACGGTTGGTCGAGGTGGCCCGTCCAGCCGTCCGACGGCAGAACCCCGGACGATCGATCATTGTGCGACCAGGAGAGCGCCGTGCGTGGGAGGTCAGTCCATCGTGCACGTCCAGTGAATCCGCTTTTGAAGATATGGACGAGAGTGATGAGGACAGCGACGGAGAAGAGGAAGGAAACAGAGAAGAGGAAGGAAACAGAGAAGAGGAAGGAAACAGAGAAGAGGAAGGAAACAGAGAAGAGACGGAGGAGACAGAAGACGGAAAGGTCAAAATCCCACCGTTAACTCCCATCCAGCAAGCGTGCTTGGACTTTTGCATCGAACTGTTGAACCAACGCATCACCCGCCGAGATTACGACTGCGCATTGGTGTGCGCCATGGCCGTGTTGGGAGTTCGAGAAGGCGGCTGGCGAACGCCCGAGGACTACCCGCCCATTTTATCCAGCGTGATCAAGGTGGCTCGGTACATGGTCATCCAGAAAGCCGTCGAACTGGACCACAACGACGACGCCGAGCCACCCAGTTCGATGGACGACGACGAGTGGGACAGTGCATACGGAGGATCGCCGTCGCCCACCAGCGGCGAGAAGGGATGTTTGCAGTGGGTCGCCCAGATGATGGATCGGTTCATGGTGCGTGGATCGCAGAGCCCGATGCAGTGGATGTTGGACCTGCGCACGTACGGGCGGAAGATCCATCACAACACCACGGCCGAGGGACACGTCAGTTGGCAGCATGGCGACGAACTGCTGTACAAGGAGCTGCGATTCACCATGCGGCAGTTTCGCGCCATGGTGGACACCACCGTCCGTGATGCCCGGCGGATATTGATGGAGCAGTTGTTGAAATGCACCGCGGAGACGGTTCCACAGATCCCATGGGACCAGCTATCTTCAATCCGAGATATCCACATTAGTACCGGGATTTAATTTTGGCAGCAAACGTTATCGCGGTGCTAGGCAACCCACCGTACCGAGACTTGGTTTATTCTCAGTACTCCCGGTACTCCCCCAGAACATTACGGTAGCCTTGAAATTTTCACCAGTTATAATTCGGACATGTCGTATTCACATAGTTTAGTTGTAATCAAGTTGAGCGATTCATTAGGTTGTGATGAGTTGTTGAAGATTGTGAGGGTTATTTTTTGGTGTTGGTGGTGTGCGGAAGTGCTATCCCCAATATAGACGACGCCCACTATCTTCAATCCGAGATATCCACATTAGTACTATATATAGTAATATTAAAGAATTAGGATTAAGATCCACGGTCGCGTGAGAGAATGATTTGTATTCCCATTTCCCCAAACAACATTGGGGTTCATTCGTTCACCACCCATTACATATTACCATTGTGTATCATGATGGCACTCCCCATTGTCGACCAGATATTTGAATATGAGCCCGTTCACCGGGTTATGATTTGTCGTTTATGCCATCAGGTTGTATTCGACGGTCAATTAGCATCACATTGTCGCCGACCGCGTCATCAGGCAGAGAGACATTCACGGCAGATTCAATTATTCCAGCAGTTTTTCGATCGGTTCCCCGAGCGGATCAAAGAATATAAAGCCATCACGATCCCACAAAGCCCCATTCGTCCCATTCCCGGCTTGATTGCGCCGAAATATCCCACGTATCAATGTACCGTCGACGGTTGTTTATGGGTTGGAAAAAATATTTTGCGGATTCAGGAACATTGCCGGATGAGCCACGCATGGAAGAACCCGCAGCCACGTGGACGACCCCACCCGTCCATTCCCCCGGGATCCACGCCATGGCAGGTGGTTCACAGCCAGCAATTCACCACGCATGGTCCCGCATCACAGCGATTTGCCATCCAGATGGACGAGACCGCGGCGGTTCCCACCCGAGAAAGCCGGTCATGGGATACCGCCCAGCAAGCGATGAAACAGGAGATCATGCGTCGAGAGAAGCAGATTGAGGAAGCCGAACGCGCGAAGATCCGGGCCCATGAGCCACGCGAGGTGAATCCGTGGGTAGAACGCATGGGCTGGGCCAGCCATGTGTTAGATGAGGATCGGGGAACATTACGACAATTATTGAAGTCACCCGATCCCGAGCGAGAGCCCGTATTGGCCGAAATTGGAGAGCGATTCGGCCGGATCGTGGCCGTGGCGCAGCGCACGACATTGACGCGGTTGAATGTGTTCAGTCGGTTTGAGATGCATCGGAAGCGGGTTGACCAAATGCCCACGCAGCCATTTCAAGCACGGATGGATCCGGGAACCATGGGACGATATACCGATGTATGGCAGCGGATGATTCGGTATATCGTCCGCAGCGTTGGTGCCGGAGACACCCGATTTCAATTGAATGAGGCACAGAGTGAGGCGATGAATCGCATGATGCAGGCCGTTGCGGATGGAGATGACGAGGTCGAAGGAACCATTGATCACGAGGTGACCGGTGGCAGGGTTGCAGGTAGTTGTCAGCATGGTAGTCCGAATGACCGTCCGAGTACAGATGACCAACCCGCCGACCCCGCCGACCAGCCATTAAGTGCCGTGGATTGTGCCATATTGACATGGTGCGTTGCCATGTTGGACCATCCGTTAGAGGGCCAGAAGGAGCAGGAATTCACCAGCGGCATCATCAGTGGGTTGGCCATCATGGGCATCCGCGAGCAGGGAGGTTGGGAGACCGCATTGACATTCACCCCCACGTTGTCCGCCATGATCAAGATCGCCCGGATGTTGGTGGCCCAGCAGGCATGGGAAAAAGCCGAATCGTCCCATTGTTTGATCGAACTGCGCGCCATGATATCACGGTTTATGACCACGATGGAGCCAACCCCGATGAAATGGATGTTAGACGCACGCACATACGGGTTGAAGATCCGATACAGCACCACCGCCGACGGGTTAGTCGAATGGCAAGGAGATCGGGTCACATACCAGCATTATCGGTTCACCATGGATCAATTCCGGGAGACCGTGCATGGAATCGTCAACCGGGCATGGGAGCATTTGACACAGAAAGTGTTATTATTGCCCGCCAACCACACATTACCACCCATTGCATGGGACACCATGGAGGACCATGCGGCCGATGACCAACCCCGGTGGTATTTTACGCAGGATCCCCGCAATGCGTGGGAGGTGGATGATACATGGTGGTTGCATGACCGCGTATGGCAGGAACCCGGATTCCGACGAGCATTCATCCACGCCGAGCATCCATCCGGCACATCCGCCACCCACACATGGCGTCCCCGTCGAGTGCAGCAGTGGATGCGTGCCGTCGGGCGGATGAAGGAGTATTTATTGGTGTTGATGCATTTGACCAGCGGTGCCCCCGCACGAGGCCCCGAGGCGATGTCGATCCGGTACCAGAACACCGAGTTTGGGGGATTACGCAACGAATTGATCGAGCAGGGGTTGGTGTCGTTTACCACCATGTACCATAAAGGATACAGCATCAGTGGCCGTCCCAAGATCATTCATCGATATGTGCCGCGCGTGGTCGGGGAGTTGTTTGTATATTTCCAACGATTAGCCATGCCATTCCAACGGCACATCGAGACCATGATATACGGACAACCCGAACGCAGTGGGTTCATATGGCCGCCACGCGAGGTGGATGGCACGACATGGACATCCGAACGGATGAAACGGGTGATTCAGCGTGAGACCGAGATTGGGATGGGAGTGCGGTTGAACATCAGCGCATGCCGCCAGATTATGATTGCCATTGCACGTCGATATTTGGGTCCGATGACCGGGTTTGAGAGTGACGCGATGGAGGAAGAACAGGAGATGGATGAGGACGAGGATGGATGTTGGTGGACCGCGGAGGATGCGGTGATCGATTTGCAGGCCGGGCACGGTAGTCACGTCGCCGGCATGATATATGCCCGTGGAGTGGAGGAAGCACCCGGGACCATGGCCGCCATGAAAGCCCAGTTTCGACAAGCCAGTGAGCGGTGGCATCGGTTTTTAGGATTTCCATCCACCCGCCGAGCCGGAATGAAACGGGGACGAGGTGAGGTTGATTCGGCCCGTCACATTGCCCATTGGCGAGCCATGCGACAGGCCGCCATTCAGCCATTATTGGAACGGATTGTCGGACCACAGGCACAGTTCCGAGGGATCCAGAAACCAGCCATTGAAGCGATCATGGGTAGTACACCATGGGTGTTAGGGGTGATGGGCACCGGAGGCGGGAAGAGTATGATATTCATGGTGCCAGCAGCATGGGAGCGTGCCGGGACGAGCATCGTGGTGGTGCCCACGGTATCGTTACGTCAGGATATGCAGCGGGAGTGTGAGCAGGCCGGAATATCGTGTGTGCCGTGGAATTCGCATCGACCACCAGAGACGGCGCGGATTGTATTGGTGACGCCCGAATCCGCCACCAGCAAGGGATTTCGATCGTATATCAGTCGATTGCAGGAGCGGAATCGATTGGACCGGATCGTGATCGATGAATGCCACACGATATTGGACAGCCACGAGGATTTCCGGCCCAAAATGGCGGAGTTGCACGTGTTGATGACCATTGGCAGTCCCGTCGTGTTGTTAACCGCCACATTACCGGCCGTGGACGAGGGCCGATTATTCCAACGGTTGAAATTGACACCGGCCGTCGTCCAACGATTCCGCAGCCCACATACCACCCGTGCCAATATCGCATACCGGGTGGAGCCGATGAGTCAAGATGCCGACGAGGACACCATCATGGCGTTTATCCGGCAGCGAGAGGCACATTGGCATCCCACCGGAGGAAAGATCATTGTATACCGTAGTGGAACGGGCGACGTCGACGCATTCGCCGCACGATTGGGTTGTTTGGCATACCATGGGCAAATGGCGGTGGCCACCAAGCAACGAGCATTACAGGCATTCACCCAGATCCCCGAGGAAACGGCGGANGAAACGGCGGACGAGAGGACCGGCCGAATGACCATTGTGGCAACCAACGCATTAGGCATGGGCATCAATATCCCCACGGTGCGGTGTGTGATCCACGTCGAGGTTCCCAGCATGTTACGCGATTACAGCCAGGAAAGCGGACGGGCCGGACGGGATGGACAGGCCAGTGAAGCGATCATCATCGCGCCCACCACATTCCAAGCGCGAGGATGGTCCCAGTGGGAGGCGGATCGAGAAGAAGGGAAAGAGGCCATGCGGCAATATTTCCACGGAACCACATGTCGACGGGTGGTATTGGATGCATATTTGGATTCGTACGAGAGGCCGGCCGGTTGTATCGATGGAGAAGAGAGATGTGATCGATGCATCGCGCATACAGCACCATCCCCATTGGATGCCCCGGTTGATATTGCCACGTGGACGGCGCAGGAACAACAGAAACAGGCCGTTGCCCGGCAGGTTCAGTCGATTCGAGCGCAGGATGCCATGGATGCCGACCGATTGGAGCAGACGTTGTGGCAGTGGCAACAACGATGCCCGGTTTGTTACATTGAGACGACGGATGCGTCCATGTCCATGCACCCGATCACGACATGTTCCCAGGCGGAAGCGGCCATGGTCCGGGGCCACATCGAGCAGATGACGCGGCAGATGCGGGATCAGCGGAAATATGCGCGGTTTTCATGTTGTTTTACATGCGGGGTGCCACAGGCCATATGTCAGCGATACGAGGCCAGTCCGCTTGGAGGATGGCGGTTCATTCCGGAACGACGATGCCAGTTCCCAGACGTGGTGATCCCGACGGTGATCAGCATCATGCATTTAGATCCGGGGGGATGTGCCGACGTCGTATATGAGTGGATGAAAGAGGATGGGGTGGATGTTGAGGAAGCCGACCAGGTATACACATGGTTTGGGCAAAAGATCCGATGGAGTGGGATGGAAGGGACGCGATTGATCCAGGTATTTTNNNTAATGGGGGTTACGGATCGTAATGGAGGGTAGGGATTATCGGCCAGCATTTCCAGCGGCGATTTGGTCCACGAGGCCAGGAATGAGAATTGCAGGTTTGCGGTTATATATATCCCGGTGGGAATAGGTCCCGATTATCAGCCATGGTCCACGACCAATGTCATTCATGATTCACCAGTCCCATGTGATACAAGACCGTTTTCCGTTGATATCGAGGTAACGAGGTGATTGATTGACCGGTGGTTGTCGTCGTCCAGTTCGTGGTGGACCACGTTCAGTTCATGGTTGGCGGGTGGCAAGTTGACAGTTGGCAGTTCAGCAAGTTGATCGTTAACAGTCCACAGTTCCAGCATTTGATCGTTGGCGGTTCCGTAAGGAAGTCAGTTGCCAGTTGAGTTGCCAGTTGATGGTTCCGCCAGTTGCCAGTTGGCGGTTTAGCCAGTTGCCAGTGCGGCAAGCGGGTTCGATGACATATATCCGATGGCAGGATTGATTTTGATTTCAACGATACGAAGATGTACCGGGTGAAGTCCATTTCCAGGCCAAGGGATATGAGGCGTATGTAGTATGTTTCCGATGGAGTTGTGTCCAGATCCGTCCCGTGACAGTATTCATTATCCATTTTGGCGAAGGAAAAGAGGAGCGGAGTGGAAATGGGTAGGTTGAGTGAATTCGTGGCGCGAAAATTGCAGGAGCGAGGATGTATATTTCGAGGTGAGTTGTTTCCAGATTCGTCCAGTCAATGTTCATTATCCACCACGAACCGAACATATGCCATTATTGAACACCGTCAATGGATATTGCACGNGATGTGGTTCGAATCAAGGAGGTTGCATGGTTCGCGAATGTGTCCGCCATAGCGGATATACATATATGCATGAACGTATCGTCCAGGAGAAGTTAGTCAGCCACACACCAGTTGCAATTCATCAAGCGCCGTTCGCGATGATATCAGTTACACAATCAAGGAATCGACGGTGTTTCCATAGGTCCAGAACATCAGCAGGTTTCAACGTGGTTGATCATAGACGAGGAAAGTAGGTCACGTGTTCCAGACGGTGGTATATGACGACGCGGCGATGGCAGAAACCCATCAGCGGGCAACCGATTGGAACGAATCAAGGGAAGGGAAGAGATCAGAGGTGAGGAAGAAAGAGAAGAGTGAAAGGAAACCGATGCGAATCAAAAGAGTTCCAGTCAAGGCATTTCATGTCAACAGAAGGAAATGCAGGAGACGCACCATCATATTGAAAGGAGAGAGGAATGTAGAATCGCAAGATTGGATGAAGAGGAACAAGATTGCCGTTTGATATACCGGTTTCGAAGAGCGGTCGAATCGAGGCGGTGATATTCACATTCGAGACGAAGAGGTTGACATCGGAAAATTCCAAGATCGTGCATTTGGAAGTTGAATGGACGGTAGGGTTTCAATGGTCACGTGAGAGGAGACGGCCCGTTGACCGTTGGCGATTGAGCCCGTTGGCCGGTGGCCGTCGAGCGAGGGAGCAGTAGCCGTTCAGCCAGGAAGCCAATTCACGTTGAGTAAAGAAGCCAGTTAGCGGTTCAGCAAGCGAGGTTGACGGTTGAAAGTTGGCCGTGGGCCGTGGACCGTGGACCGTTGACAGTCGGCAGTGGAGGGTTGCATGATGTTGATTTATTGAGGAAGACATTGATTGAATCATTCATCGGTTGGTTACATATTTAGTTCATGTGCCACATGTCAGCGATACGAGGCCAGTCCCCATGGAGGATGGGGGTTCATTCCCGAACGACGATGCCAGTTCCCAGACGTGATCCCATTTAGATCCGGGGGACGCGCAGAGGTCGGATATGAATGGATGAAAGAGGATGGGGTGGATATTGAGGAACCCGAACCGGTATATACATGGATTGGGCAAGATCGATGGATTGGGCAAGATCGATAGAATGGGATGGAAGGGACGCGATTGATCCCGGTATTTAATGGTTGAGTCGGTTTGTGATTGCACCGGTATGATGATATATTAGTATTGTATATGTTTTCAGTGAGGTAGAATGATTCCACATATAGTATCACGATTGATTATTATAGATATAAACCGGGTTAGGAATTGTATCAAGTGCAAGATGACCAGCAGGACGACAACGAACATCCCATGTCGGTCGTCCACCATCAATGTCATNTCATTCCATCCGCCATGAGATTTGGTGCATCCCGTACCAATGTTTACCGCCATATGGATGCGCGCAAGGTCGATTCGTGAGGTCGTCACGTGCATTGGACGAGCCCGCGTGGCGCCAGCGACCATATATCACGTATATTCCACCGTCCATGCCCGAACACGCGAAACCCGGTCCATTGCGTGTCGAATCATCGACGTGGTGGATGACGGCGGACGTTGTTAGGGTTTCCATGATCACGTGTTCCGCGTAAGAAACCGGTGGTATACCGTCCATTCACCACCACGCACGTCGTTCCCGTCATTATGTAGTAATCCGGACATTGGGACATGGTTGTACAAAGGAGATGGAACGCATTTGCGAGCGAACGGGGTGGTTGGTTGGTGGTCGATCATTGGGGCACAACACGGATATATATATTGATCGCCGGGTGAGGTTCCGGCCGAACGGCGGAATACAACCCGCCATTCCACGTGAATTTGGTTAGGATTTTGATACCAGCGACAAGCGAATGAGCGGAAGTATATAACCGACCACCCGTACCGCCAGAATATCGAGGAGGGGGAAGGGAGCGTGGCCGTGGAGGGTAGGATGTAGACGACATGGTGATCCGCAACCACGGAGGCGCATTTCCAACATGTGGGAGTCGAAGCATGGTTGGCGTGGTCATTGCACGTTGGCATGATATATCGTCCGATCGCCATGACGCACGGATGACCAGACGTATACCATGGGCCACGGAGAGCGGAGTCGACAGGGACCAGGAAAGGAGGGTTTACACAAACACATGATCCATATCGTCCATCATGTTGCCGGGACATTGCGCCGGGTTCGGAGTCGGAAAGTCATCCAAGCGTTCAGAAGAGCCAGGAATCGGTTCAGAAGGAACGATGGTCACAAGGAAGGAGCACCGTCCGATCCGGTGATTGCGGGAAGTAGGGAGAAACACGAGAGTCCAGCATCGCCAGCACAGGGAGTCAAAGCGGTTATGACCATCATCCAGGACATTCCACATGTTCACGATGGGGAGCATGCAGTACGTCGCGATCCACGTGAGATCCAAGCACATGGAGAAGTGGAGAGCGAATTGGATCACCCGGTAGAAAGAATGATGAATCGGAGATCAAGACCAAGAAAAAAGACGGTCATCCGTCAGGATCATCGTCGTTCGAAGGGAAAGATGAGTAAAAGGACCGTCGATCCGGATCGGGGAGCACCAGGTACCACAATGGAAGCAAGATATATACCGTCAACGAGACAGAAGGGCCAAAAAGGTAAACAACAGGCATTTAACCATGATCAAAAAGGGCGAGATGGATCATAATACAACCAATCGATTGAAGGACCGGTGATTATATTATTGAATCCATTCGCGAGCGAACGGGGTGGTTGGTTGGTGGTCGATGGTTGCGGTACCACACGGACATATATATTGATTGCCGGGTGAGGTTCCGACCGAACGACGGAATACCAACCCGCCATTGCACATGGATTTGACCCGGATTTCGATAGCAGCGACATGCCAATGATCGAAAATACGTGACCGACCACCCGTACCGCCAGAATATCAAACAGGGGNGGGGAAGGCAGCGTGGCCGTGGAAGGCAAGATGTTGACGACGTGATGATCCGCAACCACGGAGGTGCATTTCCAACATGTGGGAGTGTCCAATCATTGTGGCAGTGACCATCATGATATATTAGTGGAGCACCGTGAAGCACGAACAGGAATATACCATCGACGGCGCGTAAGATCCAAATATGGCACGTTGCAAGGGACCACCGATACATGCAGACCACGGCAGGAGCAATGCGTGCCGTTTGAACGTGGCATAACCCGCACCAACCATCACGGAATATGGCAGGGATGAGAGATTACCGTGGTGGGCATATCGGACGTCGGGATCGAGGTGATATAAACAAGGATCGTGCGGTACGATCCACGTTGGATCACCAGATGGAAACAATGAAGCATCAGATATTGAGTGTGAGATCGAATGACCGTCATCCGCCAGGATTATGATCGTTCGGAAGTAACGATCGAGACGTCCAGTGATTGAGACCGGTCAGAAGGCATCCGAGAATTTGTTATCACCACGAGTCGAAGCAGAGGAAATCCGGATCGGGGATCATAATCACCAAATCGAAAGATCGAGGAGAGATATATCCGAAGAAAGGTTAAGATTATGTTCAACATGAAAAGGATGATTTCGAGCGGCATGATTTTCGTGCAAGGGTTAGGGATTGGTGTGAGGAGGGTGAAGCGATGTGCGATCGGTATCCAGGTATTATATGCAGGTCGAGATCCAGCCCGCCATTTCGCCAGTCATTTTGACGGTTCAGTTGACGGTTCAGCAAATCGGCCCGTTGTCAGTTGGCGGCAGAACAATTGCCAGTTCCGTAAGTTGGGCCGTTGGCAATTGACCATTTGACCGTTCAGAAAGTTGCCAGTTGACAGTTGACGGGTAGAGCCAATTTGCAGATGGCGGTAGAGCATGTTGCCCGTTGACGGTTGGTGGTTCACAGTTTAGCAAGTTGCCCGTTGAGCCAGTTGACAGTTGACAGTTGACAGTTGACAGTTGACAGTTGACAGTTGACAGTTGGCGGTTGACAGTTGACAGTTGGCGGTTGACAGTTGACAGTTGACAGTTGACAGTTGACAGTTGGCGGTTGACAGTTGACAGTTGACAGTTGACAGTTGACAGTTGACAGTTGACAGTTGACAGTTGACAGTTGACAGTTGACAGTTG
>JAMAFX010000591.1:11523-13612 GCA_023625875.1 Trichocomaceae sp. PYS4502 | reverse complement strand
ACTGCCGAAACAGTTGCTCGCGAGTTCCTACGATTCTTTGTTTCCCGTCATGGTTTCCCTACAGGCATTATCTCTGATCGAGGCACCCAATTTGTGAGCGAAGTATGGGCCTATATCTGCCGAAGTGCAAAGACGGAACGGCGCCTGTCAACTGCCTGGCATCCGCAGACGGATGGTCAAACCGAAAGAATGAACGTAGTTATGGAGGATTACCTGCGGAAGCACTGCAACTATTTCCAGACGGACTGGAGCGACCTCCTCCCCATGGCCGAGATAGCAATCAACAATCGAGTATCATCATCGACAGGGATGAGCCCCTTCTTCTTGATGCACGGATATGATCTTGAAGTGTTAGACCTACGAAATGCCGTTCACGAACCAACGACGCGCCGCAAAGAGCGCAAGATTGCAAAAGATATTGTTGAGAAGCTGGCACAGGCAACAGATTTCGCACAAACCGAGATGGCAGCAGCGCAGCAGCGTATGGAAGAGTCTGCAAACCGGCATCGAGATGCAGCCTACAACTACCGCGTTGGAGACAAAGTTTGGCTTGACCTACGGAATATCCGCACCGATAGACCATCAAAGAAGTTGGATTACCGACACGCCAAGTTTACAGTTTTGGAGAAGGTTGGCACGCACGCTTATCGATTAGATGTTGACGGCAAGATACACAACGTCTTCCATACAGCGCTCCTACGGCCTGCCTCCGAAAACCCTTTCCCATCACAGGAATTGTCAGATTATCAGCCGCCGGGAACGTTGATCGAGGGAGAATTGGAATACGTGGTTGAGCGAATCGAAGGTGAACGGACTGTCAAGCGAGGGCGCGGGCGGATGCGCCAATATTTGGTCAAATGGTTGGGTTACCAGAAGCGAGATTGGCTACCGGCACAGAACCTAGAGGACACTGCCGCTCTTGACGATTGGGAGAATTCGAAGAGGGGGTAATGTTATGAGCTGACCTCATGAGCATGTTCGGGCGAAGCCCTCACGGATATTGACAATAGTCTCGTGGATATGGACAATAGCGTCCGCGGATATTGGCAATAGTCTCGTGGATATGGACAATAGCGTCCGCGGATATTGGCAATAGTCTCGTGGATATGGACAATAGCGTCCGCGGATATTGGCAATAGTGCCTTTCGCTGATCCCCAACAATCCCGAACATGAGGCTATTCCTAAGTCACAAGCAGATACTCGATATCTGGCAATTGTGACGGCTCAGTCAATAGATGCCTGATGGATGCCTTGGAGCCTCGCACGTGATCTAGATTTGTCAACACCGCTCCGCGACCACGCACTTACTCCTGTTTTCCTTTCCTCATGTTTTGTATTCTCGTTGAATAGCACCTAGGTTAGGCATAGCAATGGATTGTTATGAGATCTAGATTGGCATCGTCACAGCAATCCCAGATTCCCAGAGAAGTCTGTTGGAAGCTCCTGTGTTACGGGCTAGTCCCGTTTGATGCTCACTATAAGGGCATATCTGAATAGAAAAAGTAACATGAGGAAAGGAAAGAGAAAGAAAACAACAAGTTCTTCGCGCGCATACAATCTGTAAGAGGGATTTGCAAGAACGTAGCGTAGGCACGGTAGACGCCTCAGGAATTGTCGGAATATCAACCTCATGATTCGGCGCTTCTGCGCCCCCGGCGCAGAAGCAACGCGTACGTACGGAAGCGGGATTACTATATCCCTAGCGCGTACATGGCAACCTCGTATATAGCTAGCTAGCCACCCCAAGCCCCTACGGTTTTGGGGGGGCAGTCTTTTTATAATGGAATATTTGTGCTTATAAGCAGGCTCACCACGTAGGGCAGTTGGACCGCCCTTGCTCCCTATTCTATGCTATTGTGATACGGAATACAGCTAAACCAACAGGAATAGATTCATATACTAAACGTATAGGTAAGAATAGTAGTCAGCTAAGTGCTGCCTACTAGGAAGGCCTGAGGCCGTACGGGCTAGTTACATATATTGTGTTCGTCCCAAGGCGCTAGTTAGTCAGCACCCGAAGGCATGCGAACACACGTGACTCCGTACTTGAAGCTATTCACAACTATATTCGTGATTCCACCTTACACA
>JAMAFX010000545.1:0-13681 GCA_023625875.1 Trichocomaceae sp. PYS4502 | reverse complement strand
TAGATGTGTTTTTGGATCCTAGCACGTATCATTGACCCGTTCAGAGGTGTGAGGAACGTGACGAACGTACACGTGATTCGAGGCGAGCAAACTCCAAAACTGTCATCGGAAATTGCGTTAGCCGCCCACACTGCAGTCAGACGCCAAGGGAGGCCTTGGCGCTAACATTCAACGATTGCTCACCACTTAAATAGCAGCTTTCTCCCTTTGTCGAAACAATACCTCTCTAAAATGTCTCAGTAATGATCGATACACACAACCGTTTTTTACCACTATCTTGTGATCATGAAAAGAAAAGTTGACGCTGAAGGTGATGGTAACAATGAGAAATAGCCTGTCAAACGTCGGTGTCAGGATAGTTCGTCAAGTACGGACTTGAAGAAACAACAGAAGCAGATTCAACCACAACAGCCACCATCGCCGTTATCACAAGGTCTCGAAAATCAAATTGCTAGTGAGTACTTTCTCCTATATCACCACAAGTGGCTGAGGTCATAAGTTAATGATCTAGCCTGCGAACAGATTACGAATGCACCTGCTCTTTCGAAACCACCTTCCGAATTTGAGAAGAAAATCTTGGAGTGGGTCCCCGCTGAAGTAGATGAGCTGGAAGATATGAGCCAGCCTCCATCCAAGCGATCGCGATCCGCTTCAACTGATACTGATCGTGGCAGGCGCCGATCAGTCTCGGATGCAAGCACGTCGTCTCGAGATGCAAAGTCATCGGCCGACAAGGATGTCAACTATGTTCATATACACTTCCTCAAATGTCAATTCTGGGCAATGGGGCTCCGAAGCAGATTCTCAAAGTCCGCGAAAGTAGCGACGCGCAGGCGGTTCTCGGAGATTCAACACGTGTCGTTGGAAGTCCGTCAGAAGAGTGGTCGCAGCAAAAGCGAAGTCCATCAGCGCGCGTTTCAAGCCCGCAGACTCTGCCAGTCATGATTCCAGCTCTGTCTTGTTCGACTTCGTGGCGGAGATCACCCACTCGGCCGGAGTCCAGTCGATCTCACTACCCAGACCCAATCGACGAAGTCGGTCATGAATCTTCAGGTGTGCTTTTCGCTTCCTACAACTTGACCTTGGATTATTCTAACAACGTGCTCGCAGCCACAAAGCGAACCACTCCCCACCGTGATTCTTGCAATAGCCCCATTGGCAGACTGATCAGTGACAGCCAAGTAACCTCGCCCAGCCTTTTCACGATAAGAACCGACCGTGACGGCGGTGGATACCTTACGGGTGACAGTGATGCTGCCTCTGCCTCTCTGGATAGCATATTCTCGAGTCAATCAGAGAAGCGATGCTTCGGCAGCGCCACCAGCGGCGAGGAACCTTCGCCTGATAGTAAGATGGATCCCGGTGCTGAACATTCAGGCTTTCCAAGGGCAGCCGTTGGCCGGTCGCGAAGGAATCTACAGACTAGAACGGATGGACGTTACCTGGGACGAAGTGGCCGTGTGCTCGCGAAGTCTTCGTCTGTGGCGTCTGGATTGAAGCAGCTCAGTTCGGAGATTGAAGATTCCGAGTCCGCCTCTGATACCGATGATGCGGATCACCATTCAGGAGACAACCGATGGCAGTACCGTCGTATTGTGGCGCGTCGGATGGATTCGTCTGGTCGCAGGATGGCATTGGTTGAGTGGGAGAGTACGTGGGAGCCGGAGGACGAGCTGTTGGGTTGAAAACCGCGTTGCGACGGTACGCACGGGAACGGCAGGCGAAGCAAGTCCCAGCAATGGAGACAGGTTTGAAACGCAGGGGGAGAAAGCGCAAATGTCCTATGTAATTTTTTTAAATACTAAGCTGTCTCTTTGAGCGAAAACATTCCATTTATTAATCGATGACTTGCGGTAGAAGATGCAATGGATTCTTTACCAAGTCATTCTTAGTTTAGCTCAATATTCTGCCACCCATCCTGTCCACTGCCTTAATTTAGTATCTTAGCGTCGATTTTCATTTACCTGTACTCCTCTTCTGTCATGAGTGTAACATTCTTCATGCGCATATAACTTATCGAAATTTTTTATCGATTGTGCCTTCAACTTGCTGCTTGCCGACTTTGCTGGTTCATCAATTGATGCGAAACAACCTCAGTCAGCTATATTTTTAGCCATTTACTATAAGAATGGAAACGGCTAAAAGTAGAGGTATGGAGGTTACAACTGCCAACTTAAAGATATTTATACAACAGCAGGACGTTGAATACTTCTAGGATCGTTCAGGCCATCTAGGAGAATCAATCGTTGAGGAATGGATGATCTATCAACTCCCGAGCCGTCTTTCGATCCTCGGGCAGCCATGTGACCATTTGTTTGATGAAAGACAAAAAAGCTTCCCTTTCCCCTGTATCTAAAGATGGAACTGTATCTTCGAGTTTTCGAGTGGGTATCAGGTCATTGTAGAGAAATTTGCCTGCCACAACACAAATCAGCGTGATTACTTATAGAAATCGCGACCTGGATATCTTATTGCGCGCCTACCTTCATCGTCAAAAAAGGGTCCCCCGAAATATTCCCTAGCATTCTTGTAGATCTTGCCCCTCTCGTCTCTGATGACTGGAGACCACTCAACCTCTGCCATCGAATCTGACATCACAAGCAACTTCTTGGGTGGTGGACCGAGCAGTGCTATCATCTCCGCGAGATGTGCTTTTGAATCATAATTCCCTTGTGCGTCTTGCACCTGACTAAATAATTCTTTGCCTTCAATTATATTCCATATCTATTGCACAATGTGAGTTAGTATATGTCTGTAACTATGATAGACCACAGCGTGTTTTAATTCTTACCATAACTCCCAGATTCCATATATCCGTACTAAAGCTCCAGCCACAACCAAGGACAACTTCTGGTGCACGATAATAGTCGGGTTGTATAGGGCTCGTACCAAGTTGAACGGTGCCATCATGCCTCTCGTTACCGAGTAGAGTCGCCGCGCCAAAATCAGTTATTTGGGGATACATATTGCCTAGTCTACTCGGATCAAGAGGTCCGAAGTCGTTGTGACAGCGATAGACAACTCGGCCGGTATTGGGATCGGTTTTGCATTGCATAGACTGGGTCGCCTGTGCTTTGACAAATCTGGGAAGAACGTTTTCATTTTCAAAGGTGATGAGTATATTATCGAGTTTCAAATCTGCAAATACACATGTTAGTTTATTATTCCTAAGTAGGCATGTTCTGATTGCTTGCCAGTATGAACAATCCTGCATTCAGAGTGGAGGTAATCGAGGCCAGCCAAAAGGATAAGGATATACGCTTTAGCCATTGGCAGGGAGAACTTCTCGCTCTCAAACCGTTTTTGGAGAATCCAGAGAGGCTCCCGTGCGGGTTCGTAGGCTAAACATAGATGATTCCCTATGGGGCCTGTTACCTCAAAGCTGTCAACGCAATTGCGGACGACTGGGCGACCACGGTGTGAGGTAGTTTGCTGTCTAATGTGTTCTTCAATATCACGCTCTCGATAGGCGCTTTTAGAATCGTCACTGTTTATAATTTTTAGAGCCACAAGACGCTCAGTCTGCCATCGATATCTATTAGTTGAGCGTCGGAAGGTTAGTGATACGAACTGTGACTGCAGTTATGGATGAAAAATAGTGCATACCTAGCTACATCTCGTGCGAGCCATACAGTTGAGCCACCCCCCCATCCAATCTTAACCAACAATTGATAATGATTGGCAAGAACTTCTCCCGGTTTCGCTGGATAATAATGTTTGGGATTGTAACCAGGGCTGAACTCCTCATCCACAACTTCGCGATGAGGAATGGAAGTCGCTGAGACTGATGGGGAGAGCTGGAAAGGTTTGGCACGGAGGAAGGCCACGCGCTTCATTGCACGGCTTATGGACTGCATCTCCCTGAAAAAGCCACTTCACTGCGACAGTGAAATATGAACATAGGCATATGATGCGAGTAGCGAGGATTTAAGCTAGCTGAAATAACACAGTCAATAAAGAGAGAACGAGCTGTTGACGCGATGGCTCCACTCTCTAACACAGGTGGAACCTTGGCACGCGCTAATAGATGGCTGCCAGGGAAAGCATTTAACACGAATTATAATTGCACTAGGAAGGCAGAAACCACTATCGCATTCCTCCCTAACAAGTATTTCAAACTAGCAATGATGACATTTTCCCGCTGAAATTATTTCTCTTCGTCAGCAGGGGCCTCCGAATCTCTACCGACGTTGACATCTACATATTTCTTTGTAGAAAATTTAACAAGCCCGCTCGGATAAACATGTGCAGATACGACATTGCCGCCATTTGTTCCTTTGAAGAGCACGGAGCCATGGAGAGGGTCATTTGTTTTATCTGTCGGATGCGGGTCTCCACTACCGATTATTGGTTAAGAATTAAAAATGGGGGGAAGAGTGTGGTATTCTTACTTTACAACACCACCGGTAACTATCTCTTTCAGTTTGGGATGATGGTCTAGAGACTTTTCTGCGGTGCGTTTTACCCACCCCACATCTTTGGTCGTCCCATTCAGAGACCAAGATATCTCCTTGAGGCGTTGGGCTGCAGTTGAAAGTGTTCTTCTCCCTGCAGACATTGTTGAATTGAAGGTAATGAATACACACAAAAAGCAGAGATCAAATGAGATAAATGATTTAAAAAGTTGATGGTTGACTAGTTGCTTTATTACATGATGTAGAGAGAGAACCGCTTTCTTTAATACCTAGGTATCATTGCTAAAAATAGAGGTATGTAGACAGGTGTTTCATTATTTGTCTTTCACTACGGTGCATTGCATTGCCTGAAGCTATCCTAGATGGTGGCTGATAACCTCCATGCACGATTAAATACCAATTGTTACTTATAATTTGATATTGAATCGAGAAGAACAAAGCTAAGCTTACCTCGCTTATGTGGCTGTATCTTCAGCCTTGGGTTCTTTTCTTTACTGATCCTGCAAATCTAAGTCGTATTCTCATCACCGGCGTCCACCATGCATAAGCAATGAAGAGGAAGTCAAACTGGCAAAGCTATAATAGGGCGTTATTGGCCCAACAACTAGAATGACGTCACGTGTAAATTTTCATAATCATATTAGCGCATCCCAATCTAACACGTGACGAAATGACCCATAGGAGTACCTAATTAGGCACCAACTCAGCCCCGCTAGACCCCACCTACGAAGATAAAAAAAAAGTAATTCCCGCTACGCAGCATCCGATTATATTAGATCATTGGATCAAGATCATACTAGGATTCAGTTCTCCTTCTCCTGGACAGAACATCAAGTCATCCTATAGAATGGCTGAAAGTCATTTGACGTCGCCTACAATAATATCTATCAGGGATGACGAAAAATCCACCAATACGGCTTGGGAAGAAATTAAACCAATCGCGGAATCATTGTCCAACCTGAAACATAGCAATAGTACCTACGCGCGATTCTTTCCTACGGACGCCTGTGCCGCTCCTATACTTAAAATACGCAGCGAATACCCTCATCCGGTAATGAAATGTCTCTCACACACATGAAACAACTGACTAATCTGAAATAGTCGTATCTAGATGTTAATCCCACCCCTTCGCCGTCCAATATAACGAAGGCAATGCGAGGAGGATACGTTTATTTTCCAGGATCTACACCTATTGGCAAATCGTTCACGATACTTAAACCTTTATTCGTATCAGGGGAAGTGACTATCGGAGGAAAAACTGTATGTCGGAACAACTACTACTATGTGTTGGAAGAAACAAGTATTATTGTCTCAGCCGGAGGAAAACTGGTGGCTTTGATATTATCGGATATTGAATGAGGTCTTAAATTTGACATATTATGTATACAAACAGCTATCATCTATTAACATATGGATTGCCGTTAAAGAAAAGATATATTTTCAAAGCCTTGTGACTCCGAAAGCCATGCATCAATCATCGAATCCGTCTCGAAGAGAATCTTTTCGAAACCTTGCGGGTCTCCTAAAACCTCCGGGTTCACATCAAATAGAACTGGTTCAAATCCTTGAGATGGAAATTGAGTTGTATCTCCTCCTCCTTCTCGCCCTATCATTCTGGTAAATTCTTGTGTCGCATTGGTGTCTGACTGGGATATATCGGTATTTGCTGTCGAAAATAGACCAGTATTACATGAGCTAGTATGATTGTCTTCAAATCGGATAGCGTTGTGGGAGCTAGATTGTCCCGAAACTTGCCCAGAAGTATGTAAAGGCAGAGCAGCATCTGGCGGTTGATATTGCGCGCTATAACGCACACCTTTCTCTGCATTGAAACTGTCCGAGGCTCCCGCAGAATTTGAGGTCACTGGCTCTCGCCCAGAAGGCTGCAATAACGATCGAGGCTCTCGTATCATGGATGTGTGTGGAACGGATCCTTCATTTGCTGCGTAGGACTGATTCTGATCACCTCGCGGTCTTTCCTCGCTTGTATAGGTGTTGTGATTGTACTCGCCAAAAGTAATCTCCTGCTCAGTCTGCGTGTTATTGGCGCTGTTTTCATTGGATGAACTGGTAACTGAATTATTTTGGCTAACAAAAAGTCCATCATTATGACCCGACGTGGAACCATTTGACACGTGAGTAAGAATACCTGTGATGTCAACATCTTGTGAATCATTGACTCGGGCAGCACTTAATCTTCTTTGGTCTTCATGGGGCTGCAAAACACGTCGTTTGGACTGGCGACGGTTGTTTGTATAACTTCGTCCATGCTGATGTGATTCTGCATGTGGCCTAGATGTCTCGGCAGGCCTTTTCATTGAGGTTTGCGAGGTACTTCTTGGTTGTTGCATGTCCGCATGATCTATCGAAATAATAATCAACCGGAAATCTCGAATCCTATCAATTACATTGCTGACAATCCCGTTCACCACATCATGGGAGCTAAACCCCTCAAATTTTTGTGCGGCAGCGGGCGTGACTTTTGTCGTGAGAGCACCTATAGTGCTGAGTGCTGAGTCTTTTGTTGGGTGATAATATAGCTCGTAACTGCGGGAAAAATAAGCAGACTGTGACAATTCATACTGTATGCAAACGTACTTGGACCGACCAATATCCGGAAGATAGATTAGACAACCATATCCTCCCATGTTGCGTGAAAGATCTTCGTACTTTTTTCCACCATGCAACCAAGTTGATACGTGTTGTTTGAAATAATCGAATCTGTGTGCTGAAACCAGTCCATTGGATATGAAATAATTTGCGATTACCTCAGGATCTTCGGTATCCTTACACACAGAATTTTTCACCAACGTGATGACGAGCAGTGATATTCTCCAATGCACTGAACTGAGGATGAGGTCAGTGTCATCGTTTTCGATCCCACCGACTATTCCGTCTAATGGGGAGGTGTCATCCAGATTATTCCCCCGCGTTGTTTGACGGGAACAGAATGTTTCATGATTCAACCTCCAATTCCATATCACCTTCTTATGGTCATCGTTAATAGCTGCTGGTGTGTTCCTCTTCTTCACTTGTTCAAACAGCCGATTTCCCTTGCTTTTCTTCCATCTCGCTGGTACGACCTCTAATAGATTGTGGAAATCAGATGCCAGGTCCTTCGAAAACGGTCAAATCTTGTTCATGTTTTGGTTCGAAATTTTGGGACTGTACCTTGTCATTAACAATGAGCTCATCTGCATTTTCACCAAGATTCTCTATCTTATTTGCGAGGGCCCGCAGGCTTTGAATAATCTCTTCCGCCATGTTTTGCTGAACGAATTCTTGAGCAACACAGGCGACAGCCTTACTGAAATAGGTCATGAAAAGTTGCACGCAACTTTCCATGGCCTATTCTAGTAATCCAACAGTGACGTGTCTAGTGCGCTGTGTCTAAGTGATGGAAACTATTAGCTGCGTTAGTACGCGTGATAAGCAGCACTGCCTGATCAAAAGTTATTAGCGTGACATGCACTGACAGCTAATGCAACGCTATACCGGCAGGTATCCTTGGGCCGTCGTAACCGCCCCTGTACCTTTTTTCCATTAATATCCTACATATCTGGTACTCCAAGCTTCCTAGATCATTTAGTAGACAAATTTGTAGTTGCATCGAGGGCAGGGCAATATGATGCTCAACACAGAAGCACAATGTTTATAATGTGCCAGCCTTATCCTAGGTCCTCATTGCAATGTAGCATAGGCTTCTCAGCCTTGTCAAATCAGGTTATTCTCACAGGCGCACAAAAACAACTGTTCAACATGACCCTTGTAAAGAATCTGACCGTAAGGTCACGTGACACTAGTTGTTGCGAGGCTAGCTATAGCTTCAACCCCTGAGTCGTATGTAACAACGAACTAGATAGGCAAGCAATACACAGAGATTCAACGCATCGAATCATCTCCTTATCAATACTTACAAGCAACTGATCATTGATCACTATTACTGGACGATATTAATCCTCTAAGCCTATACGATCCATTTAACGATTTCTTTACAACCCTCGAAGACAACTCATCGCCATTACCGCCGGTAGAAGAGGCCTTGGATTTGGACAGACTGCAGTATTCCAGTGAAGAAAAGAATCCGTGGTGGAAGAAAGTGTGGCGAATACTATCTACCTTCCTTGCGCAATTTTCAACGGGAACGACTGCACCTTCAACAACTACACCAACTGAATCAACCCCATCAATCTCAACGGAACCCCTGGGGAAAAAGGAAAATACAATATCCCGTATCAATCTACCGCTGCCGACGCCACCGCCGTCGCCACCACTGTCGTCGACTAGTTCAGAGCTATTGATTAAAGATCTATTCGATGGTTTAACCGATGTAGAAAATTCAACAAATCAGTCGGATGTGGGGAAAAATCGGCCAGACTCACAGGCACTTCCCAAATCTTTGTTCAAACCAATCGTACGAGAAAAGATATGGTGGAGAGAGGAATAACTGGATGGAGAATCGATGTTTTGCATTGACCTTGAGGCGGAGCGATATCAATGTATCTAGTTATCACTACAACATATTGAAAGTCCTCTCTCCATGCTGTGTCCATCACNGACATGAATAATAACATAAAGCGGTTGACTTCTCAGCTCTTACAGCAACCGAAAACTGCATTCCTACTATTCAAACACGACTCTTGAAGACAGCCTATCGCCAACGCCGCCAGAAGAGGCCTTAGATTTAGAGAGGCAGACACCCAGCATCAGCTATGCACTACGAACATAATTGTGATGCAGAGAAATTATTCCCGGGCCTTCCAAACAGCACAACAGAATATCCAAGCAGCCAATGCACGATTTTACGTTACTATCAATATTTGCACTCATCGGACAGAGGGATAATCGTTTTGGCATGCATTAGCAATAAGGGCCAACATTCGAAAACATGGCTACCTCTGAACGTATACATAAATTCAACAAATGCGAAAGCTAAAGCGGGGCAAAACTGGGAATATCTTTGGCGACATGTGACGTGGTGGATGTGGTTTAAGAATTTATGCTGCCGGTGTTTATTTATTCCTATACAGGAGTGAGGAGTGATAGGATCCAAGCGTCTGCCGTTACTGAGTGTTTCTAAGTATAAGAAGCACCTTTCCCAGTCAACCAAAGAATACCCTCAACAGTGTGCAATCAAATTGTCTACATCACTTGACAACTTTGCTATCACTATGAGTGGTTATACAGTTGGTTGATTCATCCTTCTAAAGAAAATCGCTAACTGTTTTAGACCATTAGAATTACCTTTAACGATGTCGAAAACCCCCGAGAACAATACCACCGCGAGCAGAAAGCAAGGGAACAAGATCCTGCACGTTGGGTATTCGAAACTATGAACGAAGTACGGACTTCTTTGAGGCGAAAAGGCGTATCGGACTGTGTTCACTGGATAGTACCCCTGGGCATGTGCCAAGCAGACCTTGCTGTAACTGAGACAGGGTCAAAACGGGTCTCTGACGTCTACAAAACCATGGATATGGAACATGAATTTACTGAAAATGACATTGTAACAAGCTATGCAAAGGACCCTATATGTGGTGTGCAGGAAAGAATTGATGTATATAACCTTTGTCTCCTTGATCATGATGCCTGGGTATGGCGTGACGAGCGGATATCGAAATTCAAGGCGCGAGAGAAGTCTTTGAAGTAGTATAGGAAGAAACTTTGCTACATTTTCTCACGGGCTTCCCCGTATCTCCCAGACGGCACCCCATTTTAGGCTTAGCGCATGTTCCCTCGAGACACATGAGATGTGTCTTCGTGGTAGCTAGAGAATACACACAGATAAGTGTCCATTCTCCTCTGGCACACCTTCAGAGCCCATGATTTTCTATAAACCATGCAATAGTTAAAAGTACTTGCTGGGATGTCTGATGGTTGCAATGCTTGCCCCATGTGCTACCCGGCATATGATTCACTGCAAAAGTGGATCTTTAGAGGACAGGGTGCGTTCTCATTGGACAACTTTTCAAGTATTGAATCGAGAATCTTATCAAACGAACATTCCACGAGGAGTATGATTGGGTTCAACTATGTATTATCTGAGAGTTACTTAATGCTCTGCTAGACTTTAAGCCATTATTCGCTCTATCTAGTAGGAAAGCCAATGTGACATCGAGCCGCCAATACTCTCAGAGGTGATAAATACCTCTACACTTGATATGCCTAGGGGTTCAGCATTGTCGTTTTAAGGGCGTTATATATAAGGCGCTGTAACCGTATAGAGATTCTTGCCCCATGCTTATTGCTCATCAATCAAATACGACTGTCGCTCGAACTCTATATAATATATATCGTCAATCTAAAACACAAAATGTCGTTTGTTCCAAATTCGTCTTCATGTGAGCAATGCATGATACAAGGCCGTACTGTAAGACAATGTATGTTTGAATGGACTTTTCCCATACTAACTCTTCGAAGTGCTTGTGCGAAAATCGCTCGGCTTGTCCATGGCATGCCATGCATCCCTGCGGACCCAAATAGAGTCATATCATACCTAAAAAGCGAGAACGAGAACGAAAGGTTGACTCGTGAATATAATATGTTAGTTCGTGTGCAAAGTCTGAACCATGTCGTGGGCACAATATGGAACGAGTTCGAGGCCGAGAAAGCCCAACGTCAATCCTTCATAACTCATGTAACTGCGACACTTAAATTGCTACTGGATGCGCTGAGTAACGGGGTACAGGGGTTTGTTGGTTTATGAAGGCTGGAAAGAGAGATATATAACGGCAACTTAGGCCGTTCCCTTGATAGTGTTCAGGTTGATATCCTTAGCTCTACTTCTAGTCTACTACCTATCGTCTATTGATAGATCCTGAGCCTTCACTCCATCTTTCTACCTCACCGAGCGTACTCTTTCAAGATGACATCCAACCAAGATCCCATCATTGCTGACGTTTCCCTCTCACATCCTCGACCTCAAACATTCCCTGATTCTTATACCGTTGTATGGATCTTGTGGGGAGGTCCGGTTGACTCAGTGACAGGCCTAGAGGGCTTCCTGGAGAGTTCTGAATTTTCCATTGTCGATGCTCCTCTTATCATACCTTTGAAGTATGATCTATACGAGGTCATGGTTAAGCAAGACCGAGAGGAAGAACTTCGAAATCTGTTTCCCGGAAAGACATGTGTGAAAGCATTCGACGGGGAGAGCCCCTTAGTACGACTCCATGGGTACAACGAATCCATACGCAAAGTGCTTGATGCATACAAGCAAACTCAAACCTGGTCGGAACAGGATAAATTGATGGATAATCGCAAGAAAGACTTGGAGGCATGTTTAGTGGACTGTGAAATTGCGCTGTTTGCGAAGGATAAATGAACAATTATTTGCCGTTTATTCTCGTACATGTACTATTTTGTAAGGCTCTTTAAATAATTATTTAAAGAGAGCGTCAGTTCCAGTTTCTCGTTGTTATGTAGTTTGATTCGATTACATCTCTTACTATAATGACTGACTTCGAAATTATTTTGCTCATCCTCTGTCTCATCTACATCTTATCATTTTTAAGTTTTGTTTCATATTTCTGGAGGCGGCAGCAATAAATCCAACTTCTTTTTTTACTTATGGAAGCTTTTGATTACGAAGTCGCACCCGATGTTCAAGAATATCGTGGCGTCACACGATGGATTATCGGTGCAGGATCCTCCGAAGCGGAAGTCAAGCAATATGAAGTCGTCGAGGAACTACCACCAAATGCTACAGTAAATATATGATCTAAGTATATCCTACAATAGAGACTAACCCCATTTATTAGCTTGTATCTGTCGATGCATACCTTTGGGTGAACAAGAATCGCAATTCCAACTGCAAGCAAGACGAAGTGGCCTGCCAGGTCTTGTTCTCTGATGACGACGCACCCCGCAAGTGCAGAATTGCACGGGTTAAGGCGGAATTTTTAGAAAATGGAGCGGACATTCTTAAAGGATGGGAAGAAGTATTGAAAAAAGCTGATACATGTGCTAAAATGGCGGCTACCCCTTTTGTGCTTCGTACTGCAGCTGTTGGATTTGTTCCTGGCGGTGGACTGGTAGCTGCGGACTTACAGAAAACAACATGGGGCTCCTATGCAAATAGGGAGGGAGAATAATACGTTACGTCAAGACTTAGCATGCGAATTACGCAAGCGACGAAGAATGCTAGGTGAAAAGGGGAAAAAAAGCTTAATGATTTCCCATGGTGAGACGCTAAAAAGACTATTTCTATAAGTTCTGATCCATAGCGGTCTAGGTCGTAGAATCGACCTGATTTAAATGTAGTGTAATACCTAATTATATCAAGGCGCCAGATAGGATCGATCACAAGTATAAGAATAGATGGCATTCCAGCTGTTGTTGTACATGAGTATGCAGCCCGAATTGACACACCACGGTGCATTACCCCACACAATGCTTCTTACAGACGACGCTGATCATCATATTCGAGTCACTACTGAGGTCACTACTGAGGTCCAAATTATCATTGGAGGAGATCTTCCATTGGATGGAGGTAGAGGCAAGGTTGTGACCTGTTGTACAAGCTCCGCGCCAGAAGGTGAGAGGTTTACCGGAGAATGGCTTGATCGTTGGTTGATTGACTATTCATAGGCAGGAGACAACAAATGAGATGGATCTTATTCATAGTCCTATTAATCTCTAGCAGCCTGAAGCTTGCGTGGGTCTGGAAGACAAATGCGAAGCATTTGCCATGAAAGAATTAGTCATGAAGACTAGAGAATAGTAAGTTTGTTATCTATCAAGGCTAGAATAGCGCCATATAATTACATTTATTAACAATATTTAGGGACGCGATGGTTCAACTGGGGCAGGTTGGACTTAGATTAAGCTGATAGTGAGGGGACAATTGTTAAAAGAAATCATATTCCGATGCAGCCTACAAAGGCTGCTCCACCTTGTGTAAAGATAGTGCGTGCTTCACCTATAACTGTTCCCGATTCATAGAGATGGGGTGGCAATAGACTGTGTTAGTGTGTATTATATGTCGGCGCGCGAGGTATAGACATTGAAAAAAAAAAAAATAAGTTATAAAACCGCCATATGTCCTTATGATTGTCTCCTTCCTTCACGATATCATCATCACTTCTGTATACCATGGATGACGATAGCGAAGTCGAAGAGGCCCTGTCTGAGATCTCTCGGTTTCTGGATGAACAGTTTCTGGATGAACAGTCTATGCCGATAGAAAATATTACCGTCCTTCACCGCCTGGTGCACCAAACCACCTGATGCACCATTTTCGGTCGTCTACAAATAATATATTTTGA
>JAMAFX010000515.1:0-11217 GCA_023625875.1 Trichocomaceae sp. PYS4502 | reverse complement strand
CCGCAGCTACCACCGTGATTTGGGATGTCTTACCACGAAGTCAGTAAGGTGATTTCTTGAAACAGAGATCTACTCGCCGGTACAGGGCTCGCCTTGGCCACCAGTCGCACGGAGCATGGTTACTACTGTCATGTTGGCATTCTTCT
Organism: Trichocomaceae sp. PYS4502; assembly: GCA_023625875.1. Classification (NCBI taxonomy): domain Eukaryota; kingdom Fungi; phylum Ascomycota; class Eurotiomycetes; order Eurotiales; family Trichocomaceae; species Trichocomaceae sp. PYS4502. The sequence continues at coordinate 11,071 of JAMAFX010000515.1, read as the reverse complement.
GTATCCTGTAATAGTCGGCTCCACAATCTGACCTGAGCAGTGAGAAGATGGATCAGAGTCCAACAAGGTAGATGATCTCTGCGACACAACAAGACCAAACCACAAGATGTAGCCAGGATCACAACCAGCAGGCATGAAATGTGTACTGGCAAATGAAAATTTCAATTCACAAGTTCTTCTAACTGCATGCTGTAGTAAGATAGTTAACTAGTTACTAGGATTATTAAAGGTGGCACAAATCTACACCGCTTTTCGTTGCGGTCGGCACATTCAGTTAATGGTTGATAACTTGCCTATTACCGTTAGAAGAATTATATTCCACTTATCTAGATTTGTATTAGCGGCGGTAACATCAAAACAAACATTAAACCATCATGTGCATTAATGAATGCTGTAAATAAATAAAATCAAACATGGCACAGAATGAGATAGACCAGTTACGCCAGCTCCTTGAGCAAGAACGGCGACAACGTGAAGAAGAACAGCGACGACGTGAAGAAGAACAACAACAACGTGAAGAAGCTGAGCGACGACATGAAGAAGCTGAGCGACGACGTGAAGAAGCTGAGCGACGACGTGAAGAAGCTGAGCGACGACATGAAGAAGCTGAGCGACGACATGAAGAAGCTGAGCGACAAAGTGAGGAGGCTAAGCGACAACTTAGAAATACCACGCTACCTGAGTTCCTCAATGCTTGCCATGAAGAATTATTTTGCGGTCTAAGAGTCCAGAAGGATAAGGATTCTTCAACGAAAGGTAGCCCGGCGAATGCAGACCGTAAAATCTGCCCAAAAAGGATTGAGGAGTGGACAGGCTTTCCACAAGAGCAGATGAAAGTATGGGATGCTATTATGGACAGCGAGTTTGTCACTGAACGTCATTTCACATCACTTTCAACATTAAAAGACTATGGAAAAGAGGTCAAAGACAGGATGATGAGCTCCGAACTCGACCTAGGTCATTTTGAACGACATACTCTTGAGACACGTGTTGCTTCAGTTATCAAGGCGCTATATGCAAATCCGCGACTTCGACGGATCTTCCACCTGCATGGAGATGTGACCTTTGAAAACCATGCTAATACCTTGACGGACGAGTCAAGAATCGTGGAGGATTTAAGCTCTCTGAACTTAACACAGAACCAGCCCCGTCGCTCTATGCGCTTGGCCGCAAAGACGAGCAGAGTTGAACACTTGGCCCCGCCGCCGGAGAGAAGTCAGGCTACACAGCCAAGGAGTGCCAGGCCTAGAGCAGACCAATTCTGCGTCTATAATAAGGGTCCAGAACGAAAGGACCCTGCCTTTATTATCGAATATAAGGCGCCTCACAAGGTCTCCCTCGCCCATATTAACGCTGGACTACAAGACATGGATGTTGACGAGGTAGTCCGCGTGCAAAAGAACGAATCTCCAGAAGACATTTGCCGTCGTGTTATAGCAGCAGTCATTACTCAGACATATTCTTATATGATTAACGGAGGTCTGGAATTTGGTTACGCGTGTACCGGTGAAGCGTTTATATTTCTCCGTGTATCTCATCATGACCCTTCTACCGTATACTACTACCTGTCAGTGCCAGAACAGGATGTTGGGCCGTCAACAGGATGGAAGGATAATCTATATGATGATAACCGGTTGCATCTGACTGCAGTGGGCCAGGTATTGGCTTTTGCTCTCCGGGCTTTACGGGCGCCGATACGGGATGTCGCTTGGATAAACCGCGCAAAAACCAGTCTGAAGACGTGGTCTATGATCTACGATGACCTTCTACATGAAATCTCAGAGAAGGATATACCATCTTCCGCCTTCAAATCGCCGCGGAGTCGGAACCAATTCCTCCGTATGTCTCCGGTTAAAACCAGGTCAAAGTCTGCTATGGTTCCTTCTTGCAATCGTTCGCGGTATCAAAGATCGTCTAGCGATGATGACTCCGGGGATGACTTTAACCCAGATGATACGCCCAGTCGACAGCCACAACAGCCTCGCGTTATTCACTCGTCACCTTTTTCATCCTCGCCGCCTGCGAAAACGTCACAGGGCTCACGAACCGAGGGCAAATCTCGGCAGTATTGCACACAACAATGCCTACGGGGCTTGATCATGGGAGGAAAATTAGATATCAAGTGCCCTAACACAGTGGACCATGGGCTGGATCAACATCAACTGAACCCAAGAGCTCTTATGCATCGATTGGATAAGCAGCTCTCTAGCGAAAATCCCAACTGCGAGTCGCTGCACATCCATGGAACCCGCGGGGCACTTTTTAAAGTAACCCTTTGGTCGCATGGATATACCTTCGTGGGGAAAGGTGTGCCGGTCGAGTTTGTGGAGGGCTCGAAGCATGAAGAGTTCGTGTATTCGCGTCTCACCCCAATTCAAGGGGTCTATGTGCCAGTAGTACTCGGCAGCCTAGACCTTCGTCGGCCGTTCCCGTACGATGGCATCGCAGAAATGGTTCATATGATGTTCATGAGCTACACGGGGCAAACACTGGTAAAGCAGAATGAAATTGACCCGACCCAATTGATTCAACAAGCCGAGAAATCTTTACAAGCGATTCACCAACTCGGCGTGCTCCACAGTGATCCAATAGCTGGAAACGTGACCTGGAACAAAGAAGGTGGGCAGGTCATGTTTATTGACTTTGAGCGGGCAGAGGTTCAAAACGAACGAATCCCATTAGGCTCCGTTTCGCCAAATAAAAAACGGAAACGAGAGACCAGTATATGGGACAAGCGCTCAAATACGGATTCAAATTGCTTTGAGCGTGAAACACGACGTATGAGACGTGAATTGCAATAAGAGACAAGAGAGAGTACGTAATGAAAAGGACTTAAAGATTAGTCTTTTCTCCAACTCTTGACAGAGTGCCTCAGAGCCTGGGTTCCTTCGTGGCACATAGCCGACTAGCGATGAAGAAGATGAGCATTATCGCGAAATCTAAAGGCTGACAGTCAGTCTTGCGGGAGCGAGATGCAAGTTTCGGGATTTAAATTATATATAATATGGATAAGTTGATGATTTAGTGAAAAGCGCTAGTAACTAATAATTTGTCGAAAAAGTGTCGAGATCTCAGACTATCATTGTTGCACATAAGATCCTTCCGGACATGTGATTGATTACGGTACTATTCTTTACCCTATTAGAGCTGGCTAAGTTACGGGCCGCTATGCAGGGGAGCGCCGTGGCCTGCGCGGCGCGGTGGTAAGGTGGCAAGCCACTGTCGCGATATGTTCTTAGTATATTTCAACAGACGCTTGGCATTTCCCAATGTAGCCCCTAATTATCTGCCGCGTAGACTAGGAGAGACTAAAGTAGTTAGAACCAGGCTACTAGTTGACGCTTTGAGATAAACGTCTGAGTCATAGTCACGGTGTATTCCTGACTGACATATAAAAAAAGGCGTGCTCGTGCATGCACGATGCGTACGTAACATGAATAAGACTGGTTCTAGTCTCTGGGCTATTGTAGGCACATGATCGTTCTGCATTATATACATAGTTCTAATAAGTCAATTAGGGCCCTGGGCAAAAATCGCCCGTCCTTTAGCCTCAATAACAATCGTCGACGCATACGGGTTCAGTTATTGGACTTGAGTTTATCTTGAATCCTACCGAGGGTGGCAACTTGCAGGTTGACAAACGGCCTGCTCAAGATATCAATAATAGGAATAGCAATATGGCCATGGAGTTGCCTCAATCATCTAGATTATCTCCGTCCTCTCAACGGCATAGCTCTTCATCACCCCTTCCAAGTTGTATAAGAAACCAACTATTGGCACGGTGATACAGATCGATAAAAGACAACCAATAGAGGCTCGCGGTGAGTCTATACCAGTACGCTTTGGGCATGGGGCGATGATGTAGAGGGCTAGCTTGAGACCAGGCATAGCTCGGTCAGAGACATAATGGGCCAGTCAATGATTGCGATCGCCATCAACCTGCGGTGATAGAAACATTGGTTTCATCGCGCCGGCGGAGAGCGTGTTCGCATATGAGCTCTGCCGGCAGGCTCCGCACGTTCCATACCGCGAAGCTGCTTCAAAGGGAAAAGAAACGCCATGTTAGGAAGGAACAGGTGGCTTGCTCGTTACCAGCTATGTCAGAGGTTAGCGCGAGTCGTGAGAATTTTGCCAAATTACCTTCGGATGGGAAATCTCACGCTCCGGCATAGGTAACGGACACCTAGGACGGGTGACAGCTGGTGTTATGGATGACTGGGTGACAGACATCCATAACAGGTGACAGTCGGGACCTTAGCGGTGTTGAAATGGTTCCGAGGGGAAATCCCTAAGCCCTAGGTTGACCACCGTAACGGGAGATTCAGGATTTCCTAATTAGGCACCGTTGAAGCCTTTGGTGCGCATATAAATAGGTCTTAGCAAGCATTAGAGGGAGTTCTTCCTTTTTCCTTCCTCACGCTTAGTTTTGCCGTCAACTGGTTACTAGTACATTGGAATGAATACCGTTACAGATATAGATTTGTTAATCAGGACGCGGTCAAATTGGTTTAAATCTGTTGAACTTTTGATGACTCTATGTGCCAGCTTTGCCCAAGCATTTTTAAGATAGTTGTATGGTTACTTGAGTTGCAGCATACTTTCGCGTGTTCGGTGTAGGCAGAACTGTAGAGCATGAAATAGTTTATTAGATAGCAAATTTTACCTCTCTAAGCTACTTTATTTCTATGAATCTCCAGTGGTTGATTGATCTAACTTTCCATGTTCCTAACAGGAATTGAGGTCAGCACGCTTAAGGGAGCATTGATGGCAATATCTTCTCCTCTATTTTTAGTGTTGGTACAATGGTGTTGTCGTTTTAGCTTCTTTGGAGAGGGAATGGATGGCAATCCATGTCAGTAACGCGTCGTTCTCACAGTGCTACGTGGGCATTGATATTCCACACCTCGTGATCCGTATGTTTTAGAAAAAATCAATGCTGGCATTGTTTTTTAAGTAAACAATCTATCTAGAATCCTTGACTTCTTAATTTTCTCACTTCTTTTGTAGAGTCTTTTTCCTCTTCTGGCGTTGTTCATTCATCTCACTACTATTGCTCGGAACTATTGGAAGCATATCCTTGAATAATCCCCTAGGTGGTGAAGCTTGAGCACGCCCTATTGGTATCGCTTTTGTAGGTCGATTTCGGGACGAGGAAGTTATCGAGTCTTCAGGTGGTTCCGTACTATTTTCATCGGTGACTACAACGATCTCTAATTCTTTGCCTTCTTTGCTATACTCCGTTGTTAAGTTGACATCAAGGCTTCGGTTGGTTTGTCGATCTCGTAAGGACCTTTTATTCCGAATATACTTCTTTGCGAGACGCGTTACTTCGGCCGTACTCATATACTGCACATCCGGGTTCTGGGCATCAATCCCGTGATACCACGTAACTTTCCATCTCGGTGACGCATCAGCAGGCTCATCTCCAAATCCTAAGTTCATCATATCCCCTCCTGTGTTGGCGTCAAACTGGAACTGGATTCCACTCTGGAGGTCAAGTCTTGGTATTTCTCTCAGTTCATTCTCTAGGCGAGCAATCTCTGCCTTTGCTTGGGCCAGTTTCTTGTCAAAACCTTCCTTTTCTTTGGCCCTTTCTTCGGCCCTTTCTTCGGATGATCCATCAGTCTGTGTACTATTATTCACGAGCGTTTTTAAGCTGGCTAGTTTGTATTGCTCTAGTTCAGCTCTCAATCCTTGGACTTCTTGCTGTAGGTTTCTTTTCTCCGCTAGCTGAGATTCAAGTGCAGCTTCAAAGTCAGTCCTATTTCTAATCTCATTCCTAAGTTGAGCTTCGAGTTCAGCTTCCTTGCTTTGTTTGGCTCCCTCCTTTTGCGAATGGTCGGCTTGAGCTTTTCGTAATCGAGAGATAATCTTGTCTTTCGCTTCGAGGCTTTGGTTTAACTGCTGTTCTTTATTTTGCAAATTATTGATAGTGGCACGGTACTCTTCTGACAATTTTTGCGTGTCGACTGTGGTGGCATTGACTTGATCCTCAATCTGTCCTAGTTGACTTCGTAGTTGGGAATTGTGATTGCTCGCATCGACCAGTTCTTTGTTCAGTCTCTCAATATGGGCTTGTTGAGTCTTCTGCTCAGAACGAAGGTTTGCAATCTGCTCTTTATAGTTTTCCTCCCGACGTTGTAACTCTAATTTGTTTTGCATCATAATACTGAGCTCTTTCTGGAGGTCACTGAGCCTTTGCTCTACTTCCGCCGCATGCAGTTTATTGCTTGCTGCACGGGCGCTGTGGAGGGCCCTGGAAACCACTGACAACTGGTCCGAGAGGACTTCTATCCGCGATTTGGGAGTAGTGTTTCCCAAAATAAGCATCACAGACAGAGACTCGGACAAAGAGCGCGCTGACACCTTGGCCAGCAGGTTCAATTGGACTCCAGAAAACAGGGGGGAACAATGTCTTCCGATAATCATGGTATGCATTTTCATATGGGCGTCCGGAGCGACGCTTTTTACTCTCACCGCCATGCGTGGTCCTGAAGCAAGGGGTGCTCGATGCTGTCATCGTCACCGTTGCCGTTGCGAACATCGCCGAAATCTCATCCAGGTAGTGATTGAATAACGCTTTATCGTACGTAAATTCTGCCGGGTCTCGAGCTTCCAGCAATACCGTTTTGGCCCTTTCACGATCAGGGTCCCGAGATCTAAGGGCGTGGATCTTTTGTGATTCAAACCCTAAACGGTAGGCGAGCACCGCAAAATCGTGCCACGCGGATTCATTTACTCTCTGGCTTTTTGGCTTAGATTGCCCGGATTCCTTCAATGGACACTCGGGCACCAGGTCGACGAAATTGCGAGCTGCAAAAAGCCATAGTTGCCAAATGCCTAGAGCAACTCTATCGGACTTGCCGCCAGGATAAGGCCTTAGTGAGTATTTCTCTACCTGTATCAGGACCTCGTCATCATTTTGGTTGACATCGGTGAACATCTCGTTGAACACTCTGCTGACTGATTTCTTTTTGTCCGACTCTTTCGTCGAGACTGATATTCGTTCATCCAGGAGACCTTTCATAATCAAGGACAGCGGCTCCAAGAATCTGACGTTTTCAAATAAAGTGTCTAATGTTGGGATGGGGCAATCTATTAGAAGCAAATTTTCCAGAATATTATTCCGAGCCTGGGGATCATCTATCGCTGGAAACAGTGCCCTGCTATCCATCTCTTCACGAATCATTCTCGCATCTTCCTCGCAGAATTTAGGTATCCGGCCTTGGAGCTTCGTTAATGTCAGTCGATCAGTCATGCGCATCCAAGTGGCGGTTTCTTTGAGAATCTTGTTTCCCACAATGTCCCTGATATGGCGGACGTACCGGGTAATCTCCTGAACATGTTAGCACTGATAGATATATCTATTCGCTTCCTGTCCATGCTTACCTCTTCGCACTTCAGAGCCATCAGGCCATGAATCTGAGTTATCTTTAACCCCGCCAAGAGAGCGGGAAAATCAAGCCATTTGTCAAGTGCATCGACAAAAGAGTCGTTTCGGAGAAGCTGAGTGAGTTCTTTTTGTTTGTTTTCAGACATCCGTGTCCACCACCGCCTCTCCGCTAAATGGTATCTAGATTTTACTTCATCATCTTCTTCATTTAATCGGGATTTTTGATACCCACGAATTTTGGCATAGATATCACCGTCGCAGGGGTTTGCCTGATTGGAATATTGTTCCGTAAGTGCACGACGTAACTCTCTATCTGCTTCTATTTTTAACTTAGCATGGCATCAGACTGTTGCAAGAGATATGCTTACCGTCTATATAAAGGTCGACAGTCCACCATGCGTCATCCTGTGCAAGGACCTCTTTTGCAGCTGCAACACGAGATTCGCCATCAAGACATTCAATACTGACTTCTTGAGTCGTTGTCAGGAGAAGTGGCTGATCGTCGACGTATTCTCGCAGTTGTTCTGGAGCAACGTTTGATGATCGCACGAGAGTATCGAGGGAACGTTGGCTGATTATTGCTGGTATTGTATTTAATGGATCTAGCCGCTCACATTTTGATGTGATAAATGCATCCTTCAACCTCTGGATATTGGCGACGAGATCGGTCCGTGACTTCTTTCCCTTGAAACTGAGTGCGTCGAGTGGGATGCGTACCGTGCCTCGATAGCTCGACTTTCTGTCCTTTGACAGCTGCACTTCTTGTTTCTCAAAGATATTTTGGACGTTCATGACGAGACTACAATTTTCCTGGCTTGAATTTGTTCCTGCGAAGATCCAGCCACGCATAAGGTGGAGGAGGAATAAAGTTCATATTGGATGCCGGAGCCATTACTGGATTCGGAAGCTATTTTTGGATCAGGCACTTCGTTATTCAAGGTGCAAAGGCTCGAAACGAATTCGTTGTTAAATAATCCGGGAAAGGGGGACTAGCATAGCCGGTTAAATACCTACGCACAAGCAATAGTCAAGAGGCGTTGCGTGAAATCAGAATCACCGATGCTTTGGTGACATAGCTTTGATATACCTGCTATTCCGACCAGATGTGCAGACTGCGGATCTTTTGTATTATTATTTGCTGATACATGCTTCGTATAATTGCATTCTTTGCCTGAAAGTGATGTTATATAAGTGAATACATTATGCATAGGAATCAGTAGGCAAGAGAAAGACCGAGATCACCTTTATCTCAGGTTCTCAGACGACTTCTTACTAGTGCGTTTTTTTAGGTGGGGCACACAGCCACTAAACCCCTTTGAGGTTGTTTTGGAAAACGCTTCGTAGAAGCGTCTGAGTACCCGTGGCGCGTTTTACGGACCCCCCCGAGGCCCTTTCTAAAACCTCGTTTTGACTTCAAAGTCATATAACATACGATCTTCAAATTTTACGAAAACTCTGTTCCGATCAATTTATAGAGTAGCTAATTCTCTATAAAATGGTACTAATTTGAGTACCAAAACAGGAGTGGTTGAGGTACATATACAGTGTTGAAAATATAACTCCATTTTCCTGATTTTCGGCTGCGAGCCATTAACTGGTCATCAATCCCGCCTCTATCCTCAATAAAAACGTCAAAACACCAACTTTTTGAACAATTGAAAAGATTCTGTTCTGATCAATTTATGGAGTAAGTATTTCTCTATAGAATGGTGCAAATTTAAGTTCCCAACACTAAGGCGTTCAGGTACATATACAGGGTTGAAACTCACTGATTCGATCATTTACCTCCGGTATCACGCCTACCGACGTCGATTCTCGCCGCAATACCTCAATTTCTATCATTATGATACTTTCTACAGTCTTATAAGGCTTTCTAAAATCACATGTGACGTTATTAAGTCTTCTGGAGCCTTGTGGTGGGTAGAAAAATGGTATTCAAACATACCGACTGAGTCATTTTGCCTCCCGCGTCTTATTTCTCGACGACGATTATCGACGTAATAAGCATTTGTGTACCGTCCTGACTCATTCTGTACTCTTATAAGGCCTTCTGGGGTCTTATTGAGTCTTCTGGAGATTTCTCGTGGTGGAAAATCGCACTATTCGACTAATATAAAATGGGTCGACGCAGCATCCCAAAAAGCGATGGCAGAAAGCAGCGAGCCAAACAGGCTAAAATCACACATATGTTTAACAACCTAGCGAAGAAAAAAGAACGTGAGCAATTGGAAAGACTAGACGTGAACGCGGAATCAATGTCTACCTTTATTGCGAATATATCTCGTATGCAACTCGATGACATGCCGGCTCTTATAAAGCGATTCTGTTCAGAAAGTACAGTTAATTTCCAGCACAAGCTTGTTGAAGCGTGCTTAAAACGAATACTGGCCGTATTGACAAAATCAGACCTGTCGCCGTATGAGGAGCAGGTTCGCGTTCTTCGGCGGCTGATATTTGGGGAAGGCGATACCCTTTTGATTGCTCGGACCGGACTTGGTAAGAGCTTGATCCTCCAGGCTTATACCATCTTGACCGGGAAAATAACGATCCAGATTGTCCCTTTGGATAGATTGGGTAGTCAACAACTATTCGATTTGCAGCAGCTTCAGGGGACAAATGCCTGCTTTGTTAACGAGGAAACAGTCAAAAAGGGGATATATCGGCATATCCGAGATATGAATTGATTCTGCCATGTTTTGGATGTGGCCATTCTGGCAAAGACTTGCTGCTGCTTCTCAGCGATCAATGGAGTATGTTTTGTATCCGCAAGAATGAACTCGATAAATTTGTCCACGCTGATATGCCTCTGCTGCATCATTCGTAGTATAAAGTTCATCTTCTTGCCAGTCGCTTTATAAGCAGTTCGCCGCCGAGGTCGCTTTGCTTGATGAGATGTCTCGGGAGATGTATCCATGGGATCATCTCCTTCAGAATGGATGTCAGGATAATCATCAGTATGATCACTTGGCTGTACGTCGCTTTCATTCTCAATATTATTCGCGGGTTCACCGTGATCGTCTGTATTCCGTATCGAATCGGTACTCGGCTGCGGGCTTGAAGGCTTTGGTGTTGATGAAGATTCTCGTGGTTTGCTTCGCGACTTATTCAGTCGGGAGGATCGACGTTGTGGTGGCATTCTGGGAGGTCCTGTAGATCTATTGATCTATTGATCTATCTGTGTTTTTCTGTGTATTTCTGAAGTCTCCAAAAGTATTCTTAGCCTATAGGACGGCCGGATTCGCAGCATTATGTAGGGTTTGTGGTGGTGAGAATGAGGAAATCGAGGCGTGACTTGAATAACTTCATAAGTTGTTGGAACCCAGGTGAGCTAAACCTAATTGAGAACTGACCCAGAAATCGACATCAACTGTTTCAGAATCTTTATATCGCAAGATTCTAGAAATTGCTTCAAACTTCACATTCATTGACTACAGATTGATGATTAAAAATCAACACTACAGCGCTATATCGAGAATATTCGATTGTACACAGGTGGCAATTTTCCTTGATGTCTTATGTATGTGATTTCATGTATAAATAGGACCTAGACTGCCAGATCGTTGTGTTGGTGGTCGTGCACAAATATCAGAAAAATCCCTACGAATGAATGAATGAATGATGTTTATTACGCCCGGAGGGACTAACCCTATAGGGCACTAGTGCGCTAATTACATAATC
>JAMAFX010000499.1:0-17068 GCA_023625875.1 Trichocomaceae sp. PYS4502 | reverse complement strand
GTAGGTTGAATAATATCGATGCAATGCATTCGGTCCATCCGCTTCATTTCTAAAACCATTTCGACCAAACAGAACTAGATCTTGTAGTAGCTTTAATCTGAACTGGCTCGTTCCGCTCTACTACATTTTCAGACCAATGAGGCAGTGAGTCATATGCTTCCTGCAAGTCAAACTGGGACGATATAGGTCGAATATAAGGCTTTGGAAGAATTCGAGACGGTTTGATTGGTTCTTGGGGGAAAAAGGAATATCCAAGATCCGTTGATCTCGGCTTGGTAAAGCTATCTTGCTTTGGTGGCATTTCTGGCGGTTGCATTTGTGAATTCGTCCGGTGCAACCCCGAAGGCTGATAACTAGTTTGTGGGCCATTCCCTTCGACTTGCGGTTGAAAACTTGGAGCTGCAGCCGGGACATATCTGCCAGCTATGTGGGTCGTATGTTGGGTCTATGACCTTGCATGAGAGGGGGAGGAAATAATATGCGTGACAAGACTCACAGGGTCATTATCTGTCAATGGCGTTAGGTGGTCGCTCCCAAAACACGAAAGCCAGGCGCTACACCAGGCGCTAAACCAGGACATGGCTTAAACAAGCGTTCGCAAAGGCGATAGATGTCTTTGAAACCGGTCGCATAGCCTCGAGTTGGTCTGAGCCAAGTTGCGGTGAGAAGACCAGACGAGGCTGGCATCTTTATAGATATCACCTTGCTATGGCCATCAAGGTCTAGTTGCTGCTAGATTATATGAGACTATCGATCAAGAACCCTGTTATACTAAGATGGTGAGCTATTGCTCCTGCCATCCATGTACTCCAAACAAGGTTATCACACCTTTACGAACAAAAGATCGGCATGGGCGACGCTGCTTGCCGGATCATTAAGTATGGTGAAGAGCGCGATCCTTTGAGGCTAGATTGTTCCATGCCCGGTCAATAGGCAACCATCAATGTGAGAAGCTGCATGCGATGGCGCATTTTGCCAGGGTTTGGCCATGTTTACCACAGCCGGAATCAGTATTCTTTGGACTTCGTCTACAAAATAGGCAAACGACCGTGGGTGTGAGAAGGTTCCTACCGTTGTGTCCGTGCATTCGTGGGACATTTTCCTCTGCTGATCCAATCACAAAAATGACTTCGGGATCCACAAAACAATTCCACAGCATCTTTGTGTGGATCCCGAAGTCATTTTTGTGATTGGATGCGTCTTCCCGCTCATGAACTGGAGCAGAGAACAGACAGGAAGTTCGTCTCCTGTCATCATCACCTTTCCTCGCGAAGATGGACGTTTCGCAGGCCTTCAAATGTCTGTCCGAAGCAAGTGATGAAGCAATTTATGGGTATGATCAAGTTGATATAGTCTTGAGAGTCTCACAACGTTTGGCCAAGGCTATATCAAGATGTCGCACCTCTATCTCCATTCCATCCTACGCTTCATCACATGGTTTATCCATCGCTTTACCTGCTTCGTCACATCATGTCCCAAATGTCTTCGAATCTCAAGCTACGAACAGCGCCAACTCAGAACGGCGAAATTTGCCATTTCCTCGGTCGACTTACCACGGAATTACAAGCTCATCATGTCACACTCCGAATATCTTCGGATCTCGAACTACAAACAACGTCAGCTCGGTGCAACAAAATATACCGTTGCCACAGTTGACTAATGATACCGCGAGCAACCTACCTGGTACTCAAAATTTAGTACCTCTTTATAAACCTCCAGTACAAACTCGTCTAGACAAGGCTATTTCGAGGGGTATCTCCTGGGTCTGGAATCTGCCCAACAAAGATGTATCACGCACTATCAGCGAGACACGACGAGGTCATTTGGACGCGAGAATCAACGACCTCATACGCATTGAAGGTCAGCCGAAGCCAACCAAGGAAGAGGGTTTGGTTGTAAGGACTGCGCAGAGATCACTCGCACTCCAGTTCAGCAAGTATGAACGCGAGAACTCCATCATAAGACCAAGAGTTCAGGTTATTCATACCGCTCTTCATTCTCAGTTGGGAGATGAAGAGAAAAAGTCTTTGCTGTATCCAGGACGTGGAGGTCTAGTCCCAAGATTTGTGAAAGATTGCGTCTGTCCAGAATCTCATCGGAACTTTAATCTTGTGGTGAACAGCACCAACGCTGGTATCAAGCAGTTGTCGTTGGAGTTTGAACTAAGTCATCGATGGCCGTCAATCAATCCAAAGGCGCTTGGTGCTGTTACATCGATGATAAGAGACATATTCAAGAACCTAGCTCTTCCGAACATCGGTGATTTCATCACAAATTTATCTCAATTACCTCCCGTTACGGTAGTAGACGAAAAGTCTGGAGAGAAATCATCTATGCACATTTTTTTCGTTATCGACAAGGTTTCATCTTGGTATGAAACGTTTCAGGAATCCTATGATCGACATGTGAAGACACTGAATCAAGGCGGACCCACTGTGACCAATGCCTCGGCTTCTCAAATCCCTTCACTTTCCGACACGTCAATGTCAACGAATGACTTAACCGATCCATTGGGCGAACGAAATAACTCTCATTTAGGACGATTTGGTAAGTAAACGAGTGCCAAGTTATTCCGAAATCAACTGACTAGAATTCTCACAGGCCGAAATCTAGAGCTGCCGGGAGAAGCGCCACAATTAAACACTCCCCCCGTCCAGGTAAGGTCTTCAGCCAATTATCAACACTTCTCTAACTAATTTGTTGAAGGATCCACCTATGGCTCCCGACCGGGAGGAGCATCACCAAACACCAGACGCCGAGGATGGCGGCTCACAGACAACGGAACAGCTATCTCCCAGAAGCACCGGTCCCTTCAACGGCACCCAGAGGCCACAGGTTTTAGGGCCTCAAGATTCTTTATCTCAAAATCCTAATGTTTCTGATGCATCCAATACATCTGCATCTCCACACAATCAGTGGTCCGGCGCGTCCTCCACAACAGATGTAACAGATGATGAGGATCCAGAGCAGCCTTCTCCGAAACGTCCACGTCTCAATCACACTGCTGTGGAACCGTCTCATCTTGCAACCATCGGTTATCAGTACGGCTCGTGCTTAGGTCCACATGCATTGTCAGCGAACCTTGCGCATCAACAGGGAGATTTATCAAAGAATGACGGATATGAACGCCTTTCGGCTAATACTTCACAATTAGACAGTGCGAGAGGAGGAACTCGCACTGCAAGTCTTCCCGAAGTTCAAAACGGCGCTCAATCATTGAATCTACCTCCCGTACTACCTCAAGCTGGTCTACACGCAAGCCAGTCTACGATTACTACACCACAAGGCCCTTTAGTGAATTCAATGCAATTTCAGCCTTCAGAAGTCAATAACTCATTTCTACAGCCAAATATAGCAGCTCCCAGTTCCTCTCAGTTGCAGTCTGGCATGGAGAATTGGGACCAAGACTACCAGTGGCAGGAGAATCCCGGCATGGAGAATTGGGATCAAGACTATCAGTGGCATTTGAATACAAGCATGGAGAATTGGGATCAGGACTATCAGTGGCATTTGAATACAAGCATGGAGAATTGGGACCAAGATTACCAGTGGTAGTCGAATACTGGCATGAAGAATTTGCAGAATACATGTATGAAGGCTCGACGCATATACAATGTCTTAGTTTGATGACTTGTATACCAGTGTTTGAAACATCCCTCCACCGCCTGTGGGATGAATATACACTAAATCACCTCTCCAAATCACGGCATCACCAGCCTCGAGCCGCATTCGTATAGTTTTATTTTCATCGGGTATCGGATGATCCGCGCGAGAGCCTTCGTAGAAAATATACCATCCGTTCTCGTGACTGAGGTCGGTGAGGGCGATAGTGACATATATCTCGTCTCGCGCTGCAGTCTTCTTGGGGAACGGCGGGTTCCCTTCGGTCACACGGAATTTGCCAGCAAAAACGTGGTTTCGGTTCATGTTAGGAAAGAATAGCTGTGATAGAAGATTCAGATTCTCCCCCTACAGTAAATTAGCATTATTCTGCAGCTTATAGAAACTAGCTTCGCTGACCGTCTCAAATTTTCTTGTTATTTCGTCGCAAATAGGGGCAAGAATATAGGCATCGTACTTGTCCCTTGCACGTGTAGGTTGACGTAGTAAAGCCGATGAAACTCTTTCGGCGAGTTCCTTGGGTACAACATTCGATAGTATCCTGTAGTCACGATCGCTCGACATTCTCATTCCTTGATGAAAGGGTGAAAAACTGTACTTAAGACTTTTCTTTTTTTAATGGGGTGGGTGATGCGACGTAATTACCCCTCTTAAGTGGGATGATGAACTGAGTAAAGATTGGCGGTAAGAATCGGCAGTATTATCTCATCGGCTAGAGTTATTCTTGTTCCCGTTTGCTCTTGAGGCTAATTTATATCTATACCTAATGGAACTCTATGCCCAACGTGACGACCCAAAATAGGTAATGAAGAATCTTATCCAGTCTGGCAGTCACATTATCATCTGATGTACACTGTAGATCTCCACTCTTAAGTTCAGCCAATAATACTATTAGGTAACTACGTTGGCTGCTCAACAAGGCATTTCCGGCTCTTAATGGGCAAGTAGAGGAGCCAATGTCTAACACTAAAAACGATGTGGATAAAGTGACAATAAACTACACCCGATTCGTTCTTCTTGGTCCGAACCCTATCGCTGTGCGGCCAATTTCATGCATATGAATCCCTGCTACCTACGTTCGATCTGGCGCTACCCTTTGATCTCGAATTACAGGGCCGTTCTATCTGAGAAAGAAAATCGTAGGTAATACCGTGGAGCAAGGTTTCCTAGTGGGGACGCTAGAAACGGCCGAATCAGATACTAGTACAGCATGTAGACGTGACCCAGAATCAATGACTGGACGCAGACGGCTAGCGAGACGACGACCACTGTAGGATTCAATTGTCCAGACAAACGGCCTCATTTGACTATCTTATTGGTCCTTGCGCTTCAAAGCTGTTGTCCAATAGATATGCAATTTATAATCACTTATTTAATTACCGGAGAGTCTACTTCTGGGACTGCCAGTTTTTTATGAGCAAGTTCCTGATGTGGCTCTACAGCAAGATACGCCTTCGTTGTCGCGTGGGTGATGAGGAATCCCTTGCCACCGGCGGTACATACTAAGTCATACCCTAATATCCAGATATGCGATAACGAACAAGAAAGACATAAATTGGTTTAATTGTTTGGCAGAAACAAGAGATAAAGTTTAGAGACGCAGCGCAATGAATGATATATTTGATCAGGAAATCTTTGGGCAATCAAGTTTCAAACGATTCTCTGGCACCCGATTGTTTAAAACCAGTCAAAAGCACTTTGGATGCATTGGATGCAACATCCTACTCTTCCCTTCCAGCCACATTTGATAATATCATGACTTCCCAAACCCACTTAATTTACTTCCGAGGTACCAATCTCCACTCTCCCAGTTACTTCTCATCAACAATCTGAGAAGATGCAGAAGTTATGGAAGTGGCGGTACATACGTGAAGCTATCATGTCTGATTCCCAGGAGACCGATAAGTTAGTAATCTGTAGGATGATAAGGCTGACACTATGGCATTCTCACTTTCTTCTTTCTTCGCTCCTTCGAAGAATTACCCCAGCGATCCATAGTTTCAATGGTGGTTTTGTCTGCGAGCGCTTTGGTAACCTCTGCTCTATCGGCTCGTTGTTGTTCGGTATACTTTGTGTCGGTCGAGGTCGTGTTGCTCCCGCTGTTGTCATTGCCAGTGTTGGCTACATTACCACCAGTATTGGCATTGCTAGACATTTCGTTGGATTGGCCTTCGTAGCAGTCGACAGGTCCAGGTGGGAAGTTTAAATCTTCGCTTTCAGCAGGGTTGTTTTGATATGAAAAAGGTGGGTTATAATGAACTCGGACTACTCGAGGATTGATCTTGAGCGGCCCGTCGAAGGCATTTAAACCTTTTCACGAGACGTGGACTTCTCGCATCCCGGCAGCCACGATTCAATGACTCACGCTGACCGGCGAATGATTCGTTCGTCTCCCAGGTTCATTTCTCGCTGCATATGCAGTCTCGTGCCTTCAGCACACCAACAGCGCTAAACACTCTGCTTTCATTGGTTTGAATGGACTTACCCAAGTCGTCGGTGTAAGGGCCACATTTACTTACAAAGGAAATGAGCAACGGATTATGTGAAAAATGGTACGATAACCTTGGTCAAGCAGACTTCAGCTACTAAGATACTACTCCTGCCAGCGCTTGAATGAGGGGAACATCTTCCCTAAACCGAATGTCATGTGACATGCTTATGCTTGGCCTCCCAAAACCGCCGAAATAAATAGAAGCTTGTGTTCTTTCTTCCTTTGGCTCGCATCCTCTTTGTCAACTCTCACCCCCGATTTGTGCAGAATATAAGTCAAGCCAAGCCAGTTAATCTCCCGATCGATTCGTATCATGGACTGGGACGAGCGCGCCCAAGCCTCTCACTACGCTGAGTCCCTTTCTTGGGCCAGACGATTTAACAGCACCAAGGGGCCTCCAATCGCGAACTGGGTTTCAACATTTCGAGATAATCAGCCTTCAGAGATTGTCGGCGATAGCTGCGGATCTTTCAATTGGAGTTGCAGAATACAATTTGATGATGGTGTACAATGGATGGTACGGTTTGCTGTGCCTGGCCGAGTAATGGATGGTGATGAAAAAATTACCCACGAGGCTGCTACAATGCGGTTTGTCAAAGAGAAGACGAACATCCCTATACCATCTGTTATAGCATGGGGACTCAGTCATGAGAATCCGCTTGGCCTGGGGGCGTTCATCATCATGGATTTCATTGAGGGAGAACCTTTAGACGTGATCTTGAGGCAAGGTTCTGGCCCGGAAGAAGCTCGCTCTCTCCGGCTTGACATCAGTGACGAGGAACTGGAAATAATATACCGCCAAATCGCGAATTTTCTGTTGGACCTTTCGGCACATGATTTTCCGCAAATAGGTTCGCTCTCCGGGAACGCGGATTTCAACAGTGGCATTAATTCGAGGCCATTGACGCTGAAGATGAATGAAATAGAGAGTCACGGCGGCGTTCGCGTTGGTGGTGTGCTCTCCCTTCCTTTAATCATTACAAGGCAGCCAACTGACACGGCGGATATCATAGGCCCTCTTTCCGGAACATTCTCGTCAGCCACCAGCTATTTTCAATATGTGGCCAAACAAGACATGCAGCATCTGTGGGACCAACCGAATTCAATTGATGATATGGAAGATGCTCGTCGCAAATATCTCCATAGTAAGATGTTTGCGGCCCTTGTTCCCCGTTTCGTTGACAACAAGTATGACCATGGCCCGTTCAAGTTAATTTGCGACGATTTCCGGTTTGGGAACATGCTCGTCAACAACGCACAGGATCTGAAGATAGTCGCTGTGCTAGACTGGGAATGGGCGTATACAGCACCATTTCAGATGCTTTACTCACCTCCGCGGTGGCTACTTCTGAAGAGACCATTTGATTGGGAAGATGAGGATGTTTCTAAGTACAATTCCCTGCTTAAGGTATTCACCAATGTGCTGGAGGAGGAGCAGCAAAAAAGGGCCGAAAGTTGCTCAATGCCCAGTATGGGAGCCGTCATGCGCGAATCTTTGGAGGACGGAAGATTTTGGTTTCATGAATTAATATACTCCTGCTTCGAAGCTCCCGACAGCTTCTACCTTCTATTGATGAGCTGGCGACGGTTGCCAGTTCTGGGGTTGAACTGTTCGTGAATAGCAAGATGGAGCAGCTAAAGCAGTATAATATGGAATGGGCGGCAATGCAAGAGGAGCTCGATAAGAAGGAGGCGGAGTTCCAAGCGCTCAAGGCAAGAGTAGAGGAGGATGCAGTTTAGAAGGGTCAATCACTTGGGTGGCCCCTTCATGAAAGAATCATCGAAAGTTCCTCCTGGTTTACATCTAAGGTAACTCTCTTACTCAAGAAACTGTACCTTTAAGTCTCCCATGTACGGCGGACGCCGAGGGATTCTCCGAGGGAAGGTGGAAAGTCCCCTGTTTGGCAGTCGGAATTACGGGATAAGGCATGCAGTGACTGACGGCCTCTGAAACCAGTTTTCGTAGGAGCAGTCTAGCGTTGGGAGGCACCACTCCAGGCCACATCAACATCATCCTCCAGGAAAAGTTAAGAATAATTTCTCCTTGGAGGATGGCAAGGGTTTCTAGAGGAAAGGAAGTTCCTTATTCGGAAATTCGGAAATTCTTCGGGGTTCTGGGCTCCGTTCTCCGCCCGCCTGCTGCTTTTCGCACGTCGTGCTTTCCGACGACCTATTAATCTACGACTATATACAGTACAAGAGCCGGGAGTCATGCCATGCTAATGTGCTCTATTCTTGAGGGTCGAACTCCAGAATACTTGAATGGAGCCGGGGCTCCGGCCCGGAAACTAGTCCGAGAACAACTCTATGTGTGCCATTTCGAAACTTCGATGCTCTCACCGATGGCACTTTGGTACCTGGGAATCCTGACCGCTACTATGGAGCACGACCTGAGCAACTTAGCCGCGAGATTCGCTCTGAGCTTAGTGGCCGAATCACACCATCGACGCAGCATGACCTTCCAATTTTACCAAATTTTTTTCTAGCAGCAAAGGGACTCGACGGTTCGTTGGCGGTTGCTGGAAGACAAGCCAGTTACGATGGTGCGCTTGGTGCGCGAGCCATGCACACCCTCCAAACATATGAACAGGAACAACCTGAATTTAACAACAATGCTTACACCATCACGTCCATCTATCATGGTGGCCAGCTTAAAATGTTCACGAGTCATCCTTCGATGCCAAAAAATTCAGATCGGCCGGAGTACCATATGACCCAGATAAGATCCTTTGCCTTGACGGATAATATTGATACTTTTCCGCGAAGGCGCAACCTGGTTCCGTTATGGTCGATATTGGGCAAAAGAGCAACGAGATAATGCAATCGGACGTGCCAATGAGCGCTCTACCTCTAATGTAGTTCAGTCTACGCACAATGACAGCTTTAGTACGGTTTGCGAAACGTCAGGCGATGAGTCAGTTGAGTCAGTTAGTCGGGAATCACATTTGTCATTCAAACTTCCAAAGATCAACAAGACCTGCAGCGTACTGCTTGAGAGAAGAGATCCTAAGGTTTGGACCACTAGATCTCCATGCTCATCCGTACGAGCTTTCTTGTAGCGAGATGACCTTATTGGACGGTGAAGGACACATTCATCAAGGAAAGTAACCATCTTGTTCTCTGTAACAAGCTCTCCATCAGAGAATCCTTGCTCTTTACACCACACTCTCCATTCTTCCTGTGGTTTGCTGTACGATTTGGTGGTTGCTTTCGGCCGGGTTTGTTGAAATGCGAATGCCAGTTCTTGGGCACGTTTATTGACCTTTGCCTGAGCTTGAAGCTGTCGATTTTGCTCCTGTGGAACACCACCACCAATAAGAGCTTCACAATCCACGTTTTCCATATGCAATATGACTGACAAGGAGCCGTAAGATATGGGCTTAGTTTGATGTAAGGGGGGGCTAGATCCTGATGCTTCAAGCATGACTGAATAGGTAGATTTAAAATACTGACCGCCTCCCTGACCGCTTCCCTAAAATCCTAGTGCGGTTCCGTCTTGTATTCAGAATTGTGACCCGTACTGTGACCAGCCAATAATCAAAGGCCAGATAATTTAGTTATTTGCGGGTCACATCCGGGTTGGGGGTCAGAAAACCGGGTTAGCTGGGTCACAGGTTTGTGACCCGCGCCGTGACCAGACCTTCGATAACTACATAGAGCTATTGTCTACTACGTAGTAGCAAATTCTTGCCCTAACTTATGGCCTAAAATGAAGCCGCAGCGCTAAGGCTGTCCTCTGACTCGAAGTGCCTGTCATGTCGCAGGCCTAGATCAACGAAGCAGGGCGCAGCGTGACATCGTTTCATCTCCAAAGGGACGAAGGGTTTACATCAGGATCTGAAACATCGCAACGCAGCGCCGTCACCACTACTAAGGACCGGAAAAATAGTTTAACTGATTCCGTAATCAGTCGGCAAGCTTGTCTAGGTCTATGAACTTATCGCCTCCCCAAGTACTACATAGTATTTGCACACTCCGATGGTATGACCTCTTTCAAACAAATCCCACGCCTTCAAGCCGATTCAATATTAATATATCCTGTTGATCATATGTTTCAGATGGTGGTACAGGTCGTCTTGGCATCATTATCATCTTAAAGGGTTTTCATGCCGGTCAGTGCCAGGCTGCCCCACTACCATGTATTTTTTTGCTTGGATGAGAGACTAATGCATGAAAGTAATCAACATGCTCCAGGAACATCTACCGGTCGCAAACGAAGAAGACATGTTGATAATCTTTCTCCCGATAATGTAAGTCTTGGCTTGAAATTTTGCTGTGCTTCGCTGCTAACCAACGAAGAGGTACCGAGAAATGTGTGAATCCTTCATTGGCAGAATTGATCAACTCAACAGAGATTTACGTTCCTCCCAAGCGGAGAATCGCAGACTTGAACAACTTCTCGACAAGCAGAAGGCCCGTAAGAGTTTGGAATGCCCAGTCTGCTTGGGGGAGAAGGAGAAATGGCTGTCCGTCCAATGTGGGAATATCATCTGTCATGAGTGTATATTAGATCTCATGAAGCGGGAGGCGCTCTTTGACAAGCCATGCTCTTTATGCCAGGCATCCATAAAATCTCTTGCCGTGTGCCACCGTTTGAGGTAGCTTGATATTTTTCTATTGTCTTGTTGCGGAATACATGTTCTCGAGGATCATTGTGGGAGATTCGCTCTGCTGTGAGGTATCAGATTACGCCGAACATACTCATTAGTGACTCTTGCGTTTACACTAGCAAACATTGATTCCTTGTATAGTTTCTCTCAGATTAGTCCGGCGGATCCCTGGACTACGCAGATGGATACAAGCTGCTTGTGCAGTTGAAGGAAGATGGCTCGTCATAATCTGCGATAGCACTATTCAAGTGTATTGGAGCACGAAATTGAAATATTTGCATTGATTGTAATATCAATCGTGGCGTTCCTCCATACACTGCTACTATGTATTTGAAACCTGAAAATATAGGAAATATTTGAACGAGTGAAAGAGCTCAGACTTCTTGAATTGGCAGGGGTGGTGGAGTTCCCAGTGTGGCAGGGTCAAAGGGCGGTTCACTGCTGTAATTCTCGTCAGGACTTTAAGAAAAAATAAAGTTAGCTTCAGTGCAAAATCATAGCTCTTCAATACTGCTTCTTACAATGACCATCTCAGGCTTGCTGCACGTGCATAATGAACCATTTTCATGTCGCGTTTTTCGTCATCTGTCAGCTGCAGCAATGATTCGACAACTCCTATAAGAGGTTTCTCGTAGTTCCCGTCATAAGGGTTTAGGCATGACAAAGTTGCTACTTCATAGAAGCGCGGAAAAAACCCAGCATGGCCCCAGTCAAGCAGATACATTGATTTCTTATCTTTTCCGAGTATCATATTCCGGCGGCATAGATCCATATGACACAGAACAAGTGGATATGGACTTATATCAACAGAATCATTTCTCAAAATCAGACGCCTGTTAAGCCAGTCGTTCAGATCTGTAACAGATCTGAAAGCTTTCCTCACGCCATCGTCGCCCCACAGATATCCCCGAGGGCCACGGTCACCGATTGGACCTGGCTTCTGTTCTGGTGCTTGTATTTGACCCAGATGCTGGACAATTTCCGCAACGCGGGATATGATATCTTTATGGCAATTGATATCGAGATCGGCTAAATTCTGCCCAGGGATATATTCCATGAACAGGTATCCTCTTCCTAACTTGTCTTGGATAAAACGATAAACCTGAGGTACGCGAACGATATCGTGGTCTAAATTCTTGTACGCAAATTCATGCATGGCTGCTTCAGCCGCAGTTACTGTCCATCCCCATTTGGCGACAATGTTGTCGGTGACTTTGACGACTATTGCCCCATGTATGCCAGCAACCAAAGCATCTTTCTCTCCTCTCTGGATACAAAATTCAATAAGCGCGTCTTCAGTGGCCCTTGTGACATTCAAATCCATTGCTTATATAGCGACTTAAGCAGGAAGTGCAGTTTTGTGAGTGAAACCGAGAGGGGTGTAGGAGGAAAGTTCGAATTTGCTACACCCATGGACCCTTGTGGAATGTGGGGTGCGGCATCCGGGGTTTATCATTGGCGGCAAGTGTTCTGTAGTGCGCCTTTGCTCTGCTATATTTAGAGCACCAATCAACAAAATCAACAAACCAACGCCTCGTATGGCTTTTCAGGTCTCAAGGGTAGCCACCATACTGAGGAGATATTGGCTCTTGCTCATTTTCCTAGGCGCCGACGGTCTTTGTAAGCACTAATATGCATAGTTAGTTAACTAACTAATAGACTCAGTCAATTGATAAGCTGTTGTAGCCAAGTTTTGAGTATTAAAGCAAGCTCTAATCCAGACTTCTTGGAGTTAAACCTCCACCAAGACTTCAGGCTTAAGTGTCAACAACAGCTTCCTGATCTTATTTCTCAGTCCCATCATATTTCACTCTTCACGGCCGGCAAATGGCGACTCGGCGTCTCACTCCGGCTGAATATGATCTCCCTGTTAGGCTCATACGGATTACTATACACACCACCGGCAAATTTTTTGAATCCGATACTCGAAGTGGAAACCACGCAAGCATCTTTCTAGTCATCGGTGTGAGGACCTCCGTGCGTCTCAACATGACGAAGGCTGGCCCAACCGATACAATGGGAACCTATACAGTTACATGGTGCGATTACGACGCGTCCAACAGTTCTGTGCGGGACATTGATATCACACCAGTGCAAGGCCTGACAGTCCGTCACATCACACATCTAGTCACTCGAAATCGTCGTGATAGATACATGCTCGCTACTAGCGGGGTAGGCTGCCGTTATTTGGTGTAAGATCGTGGCTTCGAACATTGAGCGCGAAATATCTTACTAACAGTTGGAGCTAAAAGGTCAACTATCATAAATGATGTGGGGAGTGTTGGCTACATTTCTCCTTCTAGCAGTATTACTGCCACTGCGGCAATGCAAATGCTGCGATACAACTACTCCAGGGGAAAGGATGCAGAGTACGAAGAGATTGTTCCAGGAAGATTTATTTGAAACTTACAACGCAATCCAAATCCCATCTTTTGGTTTTGTTTCTAATTTTCCATGTGTTCTCGCTTTGACTGCTTCCCGTATTGATTCACTGCACTATTGCTATATTCCAGGTCTGGCTATGGCTTGGTCCATCATTGGTTGTACTATGTTATATCTTCTCCATAGCTTCGCGTCTGTCGTTACTAAATACCACTGTCTTCTGTTCAATCTGCTGCAGCATAATGCCATCAATACTGCCTCCATTTCCATACGATCAGAAGCCTGACATGGTCAATTTTTTATTCCAACAGGCGGAGCGAGGTGAACCAAAAGGCCGTCTCCGAAGCAAGGATATCGCTTATGAAATGAGAGAAGATGATCTCGCATAGTCAAAAGATTTTTTCTACAAATGAAGTCCATGCGAGGCGATGATCAGTGCTCACTCTACAGGCCGCTTCTTCCGCCTCTCCTGGGCTTTTCAACGAGACTCAACGGAAACTAAATGAATATATTGATCGAGGCTTGAATACTCTACAGGATGGATATACTGAAGAGGATATTAGAGCAGTCGTACGATACTGCTGGACCGGATGGCAAGATCAAGATGTTAAAGGCCGAAGACCACAGGCTCAGGAATCCTATCTTCGTACAGCTGTTGATTTCTTATTCAGTCGTAACATGCTGCTCCGAGGAGAAGACAGACGGAAGCTCCAGTTCCCGGATTTGTTCACCGTACGAATGGAGGAAGGGCCAAGCCCTTGTTGGCCTATGATTATGATCAAGTTCCATGGCAAAACCAATCAATTTGGACGGCTTGAATATACGGGGGTTATGCGACATAAAGATCCCCTGCTTTGTACGATTGGGCAAGCAGCATTCTATCTCTTTTATCGATGGGAGGTCATGCAGGAGCCAGTTCCCCAGTTCTATCAACGGCAACAGTGGTACGACTTCCACTTCTTTAAGGGTGGTCAGATCACCAAGGAGCTCTCGTACGAGATCCAGCTGCAGTGGACTAATGCAGTATTCAATGCTATTGGCTTATCAACAAAGAAAAAGACTCATTCTGGACGAGCAGGAGGAGCTCGAGTTGCTGAACTTCAAGGAGTAGATGAGAACTCTATTCGAAGAGCAGGCCATTGGAATCAGGATACTATGAGTAATTGCTATCTGTCCGAATTACCTCGACCTTTCCTTCGCACGTTAGCTGGGTTTAAACCTACCGATCAAGGCAATTACTATCTTCCTAGGGCTACAGTGTCTCCTCCGGAAAGCCTCGTACGAGCACTCTGGCCTTGGGTCGATTCCTGGCTTACCTGGTTCGGTATACAGGATCACTCTGTACAGAATCTAGATTCAGTATCAGATCTGCCTCCTCCACCGGCTATCGTACAAGAGGGCTGTCAAAAATATGATCAAGATGATCTAGCAGCTCAAGGATTTTTGAAGCTGCTTCAACAGCTTCGTACGGTTCTCCTTGAAGATTCAGTCTTTCTTCAAATAGAGATGCCAAACCATCCAATATGGAAACAGCCTCTTTTCCAGCGGTCAGATTACAAGGAGTTTGCTCAAAAGCTTGCACAAACTGTTCATACAAGCTCAACACCGTACGAGATCCAGCTGCGGCACACGATGCCTGCTATAGCTGATCGGATCACAAGCTCTGAGAATAACATACAGCAAAGGATGATCTCTAATCATTATGAATCACAAAATGCTCTTTCTCAGCTTGCTAACAAGATTCAAAATCTTGTCTCTGGCCAAATCTCCTTCACTATACGGGCTAATGGCCCTGAATCGAATTCAGGGACATTAACTCCAATGGCAGATTCCGCACGATCAAATTCTTTGCAGGAATTTCAGCTAGAGGCCTTGAATACTACTCTAGAGCCGCCTCAATCGGCTTCTCCAGCCCTGTCAAGAGAGATACCTTCATACCAGCTCTCTCGTACGATTCAATCCGTACGAGAGCTCTGGGACGAATGGTGTATTAACCTAAATGGTCAACCAGCTGTACAGACTCTTGAGAGAGAATATGGGGCCAAATGGAGATCAAACGAGAAGGAGCGCGCTATGTTTTCAAGAAGAAAGATCATTATCGACGAGATCTATGCTCGTGCGAGAGATGGAACCTCTCTAGTTAAAGCTGTTGAAGCTGTGGAACTTGTGCAAACCAGATCTAGATTGACGTTAAACCAGCTGGGGAAGCTGTTGAAGGAAGCTCGTTCTTAATACTAGTATAGTCTGTATAGAGAGAGAGAGAATTGAAGCTATTTGTACGATTGTATGCTCCAGCCATCCATTGCACCTTAGCCATCCATTGCACCTTAGCCACCTGATTCCACGACAAACGCCCAGCTCCCATGAATATTTAAGACCTCCCACCTTCCGTCTTTCCTTTCCCTCTTTCTTCTCTTCATTCTATTATATCAACCGTGGCGTGGTTATACAGAATAGAGTAGTACATAATAAAACAAAAGTCTGGCAGAATCACTTTCTTACTGTAAGATTCGTACGGAAAATTTGCCCCCCATATAATTATTGGTTATTGGGGTCTTGGCGGTGGGTAACGTTACCCCCATATTAATACTACGTATGGCGTGACCGCGCCAAATTTGACCCCCATATAACCACTAGTTATAGATACATCTACTAGTCGGTCAAGGCCACTATCTTGTATTGATATTCTCAATGACATCTGTGGCTTCTACAAGGTGAACACACACGGATATCGCGAGTCAAGCAGGGTCCAATAGTAATCAGGAAGCGTCTTGTTCTCGCTATTTGCATGCCACCAAGATTAACCACGGAAAATCTCGCCATAGTGATCCACTTTTTGATCCATTTCTCACTTTGATCATCTTCGTGGCCCCTCCATTCTTGCCCCGACACGGGCGCGATGTAGATGGCGACCTTTTCTCTCATGGCGTCGGCCGTTAGGGACCTGATATTGAACGCGATGGTGATTGGACGCTGGGCATGCAGTGCCACCACTCCAAGTATACTCCAGGAACGCCTCCTACACCGCGGTTTTCCACCATCCAAGTGGGGTGAGAGGTCCAAAAAACAGCGGGTGAAATGAGACTTATGTCGGTAGAATGGACAAGGCTACAAAGATCGGAGGAATGACCAAATAAAATAATGAACTAGAAGACTCTACTATTCCCTCAATCTTGACTCTATGGTGGAGATTATACCCGCGGTGAATTATATTTCGCCCTTTCCACCATCGCGAGCGGGGTCGTGCGGTCAAAAAGTTGACAGGAGAAACAGGCTCGGCCCGCTCCCACCCACATAGTTTACCGAATTCGACCGGAGCCCCACTCCACAAGACATCATACGGCTAGAAACTTAGTGCGTGGTGGTGGAGATTCTGCCAAGGCCTCTAGCTCGGCGGTGCTAGAGATTATTACCACGCACAACTCTTACTTCACGCTTTGCTTAGGCTTTGGGTGAGGGAGGGTTAGGGCTCCGGAATGTGTTAGATAATATGAGGTACCGAGTCGACGTCGAGTCGGCGCCTAGTTGGCCAGATGGTCAACCAATTAAAGAAAGACACGTTTTACAGCGAGGGGCTTGAATTCTTCAATAGAGGACAATTCCCATGTTAGATTCAGTTGAATTACAGGATCATCTTGTTTCGATCAATTCTACAAGATTAAGGGTAAACCCCCCGGAATATCTAACAGAATGTCTCTAAGAGTACGCCGAGCTAGAGGTCTTGGCAGAATCTCTACCACCACGTAAGTTTCTAGCACCGGGCAACTGCAAGCCCGCGTGGATTCAACTTTTTGCCCTCTCCTGTGCTTACTCATACTTCATTCCGGCAGTGCGTCCCCAAAAGGAGCGCCTCTTGTACTGTTTAGAAGGAAACTAACTTAATATAGACTAACGTAATCAGACACCGAGCGGCGCGGATTTACCCCCTATACTAACTTCCCACCGTTAACCACCGTCAACGACC
>JAMAFX010000494.1:0-14832 GCA_023625875.1 Trichocomaceae sp. PYS4502 | reverse complement strand
TTGCGGATAATCCTTTGTTCCATCATGCATTAGACTAACGCCTAATCCATTGGCTGTAACTTCACGATTCTCTGACACTACTATGTATAAATATGGATTTATTCCAGAGGACCTGTCTTATTCTCAAGGATCTCGCTCGGCGATGTCAGGTGACTGCTGCACATCACATCTGCGTTGTACAACTGCCGGACCTGTGCATCATCTTATTGAACGAAACATGCAAGTACACGAACTCCTTGGTAGTTCCAGGGAAGTGGGAAATAATCGGCCCAATGAAGCATCGAAAGTCCTGGTTATAGCTAATCGGTTTGTACGGAGTAACTTGCTTAGCAAGTCACCATAAGGACATACATGGTGTAACCATATACGAACTATCAACCGTGAAGAGCCATGGAATGCTCCAGCATATCACCGCGAACGCAAAAACAAAGGTTCTAGTCAGTCTAGTCAGTGACTGTCAACGTCATGCCTGCTTAAACTGGTTGCAAAATGCTGCATGAAAAAGATATCTACGCGTGTAGTCGGCTAGACCGACCGTTATGCGACAATTTTGATCTCATCTTAATGCGACCACGTGGAAATCGCGCAACATTCTGCTCAACATGGTTCAAACTCATGGGGCCGTCCAGAACTCATACTTAGGGAGTACTGTTTGTCGAGCAGTTCGTCGACAAACAGCGGTGGAATTAGCGACGCATGAGAAGTCGAAGGATTATCCACATTTGGTAAGCCCTTATTGCGATTGTCATGATATGCGTCTGTTTCATGTTAGTTTCTGTTTGAGCATTTCATCATTTAGTTTTGAGTTTGACTCGATGTATCATCATTGCATACATTGCATACCTAGTATAGGTAGGTAGTTGTAAAAGTTGACGCGTGTTATTTGAAATGTATTCATTCCCAAACTCCCGAGATCCGATACTCCAGACGAACTACAAATTAAGGAGCTCAACTGTTGGCTAAGCGCTGTCGAGGAACGATATAAGAACAATAAGATTAGATATTAGATAGGACATAGGAGTATGTAGCAAGTAGAATTTCTACTCCGTACTCCGTACGGAGTACCACTGCAAATCATACAGCGAACGCAAAGCGCTCACGTGACCAGTGTTTCACGCTAAGCTTGACTGCGGATTCACAGTAACCAGTTACCAAAGAACGGAGTACGGTACAGTGTTCGATACTTATATCATATGAACAGAGACTCAGAGAGCCATTCGATTATGACTGCATAGTTGCTAGCAGACTCCGTAGTTAGGGACTGCTATCTAGTAACTATCCTCTAAGTCAAATAACTTAACTAAGCATCAAATTTGTTGTGTTGTTTCAGAATCAATACTCCGTACTCCGTACTCCGTGGTGTTTGAAAGTCGTCCGTGCGAGAATATTTATTTTCTGCGTTTCAGATAGGCAACGCCAATGGCTTAGCGTGCTGTTCCAGAGTTATGATTTGCCAATATGTATACATTATTTTATTATTTGCGTTTATAGTTTATGCCTAGCTCGTCCACCGTACATTCTTAATTTCTTTCTCTTCTGGAAAGCCAAGCCTGAGCGAATCTGCACGAGAGTCTCTGACTCTCTGAGTCTCTGGTGCTGATCTCCTGCAGGTCTATTAATAATCTCCTGCCAATCACGTCACGCTGCCGCGACAAATTGCAAATTCCGCATTCTCCAAGTTCTACTCCGTACAATTCTCAAGTTGCTACACACACAGGTTAACCATACTGCAGCTGGCCGGGCCAAGCTCGCTGTCTGCCATCACTTACCTAGGTATGCTACGCCGCTGCAAGATCTCTGCCGTTAGTTGTGGTTGTGCGAGATGTGACGAGGCTGCAGTGAAAATTACGCATACGGCATCGATACGCCGGATTAATTGGCTTGCCGCAGGGCTAAATTTAGACGCGCCCCCTCCCGCCCCACCGCCTTCCGATGCCGCTAGCAAAAAACGGCCACTGATTGGCCAGATTGAGTGCTGGGAATCTGGACGTGGTCGCGCAATTGGCCCGCCGCGGGAAGCTCGGCCCACCACCCATCGCCGCTGATTGGCCAGACTGGTTTTAGCACCTGCGCCTCCCCGTCTTTTCCTCGTAAATCCAAAACGGGCCAGGCCAATCCTGCATCAGCACGGCGTAATAATAGCAGCTGTAATTAATACGCCCCATTACATACGCTGCCTTCCCAATCAAAGTAAAACTGTGCCTTCGTTCCTTCCTCTTTCTCTTCCTCTGTCCTCCTCTCTCTCTCTCTCTCTCGCTATCATCAACTTCTTTTCTTATTCTTCATCATCATCTTGTTCTTCTTCTTATCCTTCTACTTCGTCGTCGTCATCTTCTCCTTTCCCCCTTACAGTATACTGCCCTGAGCCTCGTTTAAATCAATAAAGAAAAGCCAGATCCAGTCTCCACTCTCCTTGTATCCGCCATCTCAAGGCTGAGACATCCGTCTTTTCACTTGCTCCGCCCTCATACGCCGCCACCTAGTACGTACTACGTACTTCCCTTCCTTCTCGGCGGTCTGCCTCACCCTCAATTACTGTTTACAATCGCTCCCTGGCGGATCGACTGTTTCAGCATATCCTCGTGTGTGCGCGCCCTCATCCTGCCAGCTCTCTTGCCCGAGGACAATCCCGTGCAACCACCCCCTCCTCCATCCCTTCGTCTACGGTGGATCTCCCAGTTTCGTCTTTTTTCTATTCTGCTCTTGACGTCCTGTCATTGCGAGCCAGACTACTCGTCTCGCGGGGGCATTTGTTTGTTTTGGTATGTGTTACTACCTTGTGCTTATCTCGACTATGACTTCGACTGTCTCGCCCAACTTCGCGAATACCTTTGCTTTCTCTCTCTCTTTTTCACTTTAAAGGAAGACAAACGGCCAAATCTGGCGCGGCAATGCTTTCTGCCTCGCCTCTCTTGACAATCAAATCACCCACTACGCTTTCTCCTCCGTCTATTCCAAGCCATGGAAACTGACCGTATTCATTCAAAAAGGCCTTTTGCGCAGGTTGCAACTGCAAACACTTGCATATACCGTCACCCTTCCGGATGCTATAGTTCTTCAACGCTTTTCGATCGACTGCAGAGTGGCGCAAGTGACCGTGGGCGGGCTCTCACGACCAAACGCAGACTGACTGCTCGCTCAGCCGTCAAGATGCCCGTCCAAACAGGTCCCTCGCTAGTTTCTGCCTCGCTCGAATCACCTTTCCCCCGAGATTTCGACGACTCAGTGGATTGCGACTTGCGTTCACAGGGTCAAGACAATCGTTCGCTCTTTACTACCCAACAAGCAGACAACGGCTTTGTGTCCACTACCGAACCACTGATCTCCTTTGAGCATCGGGAGAGTGTCTCGTCAGCTGGGATTTCAGAATCCACCGACTCTTCACCTACAACTACTATTTCAACCTTCGATACCACCTCTATGACTGACACTTCGCCCAGTTCTTCCCCCGAATCTCCCTCTGCCCTTCCAATAACCTATCCAAAGTCGGCGAGGATACCCGACATTACAAAAAGCATTGCCATGCATTCATATGCACAGGCTTCCTCTCTGTCTCCTCTTACTTCGAGCATGTTTTCATCCACTTCTAGACCGGTGTCCCCCGGAAGGCGAGCACGAAACCTGAAAAACCTCTCTTTAAATATGCCATCCGCACCATCACGGCCTGCGATCTCCACAGCGTCTGTCGTAGAAGCCTCGAGTCAAAACTTCTCCGCTCCGCCTTCACCCATACACCGACCTGCCAAAACTGGTCGCCGAAAACCCGCACACTTAACCATTCGCACTCCAGCGTCTGATCAGTCTACCTTCTCTCGTAGCTTTGCCGACATCATCCCTCCTACCCCAGGTGTCCCGCAACGGCCTCTACGCCACTTTGAATCATCTCCTGCACTGACCTCCACGTTCTCTCCTACCATTGCTCCGTCGAACGGTATGCAAATGCCTCGGCCTGCCACACGGGACGGCATACCTATGATGCCGGGTAGCTGGCAAGACTCTCCGTCTCCACCTCGACAAGCCCAAGCTGGCCCTGGTTCCAGTCTTGACCAAGTAACGGAGGAAGATGATTACCATCTCGACTCACGGGAATCAACAAAGCGTACGGAACGGAGCTATCCTGATGGACCTATCAAAATATACGAGTCGGGTGTCTACCTCTACCTAGAACCGACGCGAGATGAAGCATCGAAGTTCGATGTGGTCGTAAATGTAGCCAAGGAAGTCGTGAACCCTTTCGCCAGCGAGACGGAACACAAAGCACAGACTGTTGTATCAACATTAAGACGACCTTTACCTCTCGCCAAAAGGATGTCGATAGCGGAGCCAATGACTGCTATTTCGGAAGAATCTTTCCACTCGGCATTTGAAAGTCTCCCTACCACCCCAAAGATAGAGAATAGCTCGATTCCGGAATATATTCACGTTCCATGGGATCACAACTCGGAAATACTAGACGATTTGACGTCGTTATGTCAGCTGATCGACGACAGGATAAAGCAAGGAAAGTCTGTCTTGGTCCACTGCCAGCTGGGTGCCAGTAGATCAGCTTCATTGGTCATTGCATATGGGTTGTTTAAAAATAGGGATCTCGACTTTAACGACATGTATAGCATTGTGAAGGGGAAGAGTTGCTGGGTTGGACCAAATATGAGTCTGATATACCAGTTGACCGATTTTCGAGCTCGACTACAGCGCGATGAGCCAGCCCAAGCGGCCAATCAGGATTGGTTCAAAATACCATCTCCTTCTCAGAAACACTTCCAGGATACGTCTTATTTGAACGGCGTGAAACTCTCAACGGCAGAACGAAACAAAGAACAGGCCCCAGAAGAACAAGGCCAAGAAGAACAGAGCCAGACAGTAAAGACTCAGGTAGAGCAGAGTCAGCCTGCCTTTACTTTAGAAAACATGTTTTCCCCGGTACAGCCTACGTTTACGCACCATTTTATAAAACCAGCACCACCGCCACAGAAACAGCAGCAGCATCATGGAACCGGTGTCCGGCGTTTACCAACGCGGCCACTTCCCCTTCGAGAGAAGTACCAGAGCTTCGAGTCATCCCTTAAGTCCAGCGATAAGATCGAGACACGGAGGCACTCACATATTCGATATCCCACAGTCCAGATGGACCTCGTGATGCAGGATGTCCCCTCCTCGCCGTCGATATTGTCTCCCCGGGCAGCACCTTTTATGTGCTCCTCGATCTCACGGACTCTTGCGGGAGACTTGGCAGGAGATGCTTCTCAGTCTTTCTTTAACTTTGGACAACCATCGTTGGATCCTCGATCACCGCATCAACGGCGCGAGCTGTTAATTACGAGAAATATCGACGAAGTCCTTTAATTGCTAGTTGTCCCATATATCACCCATTTTTATTTCATTTGGATCAGCATTCACTATTTCTCGCCCGTTACATACCCTCACATCACATAGCTCTGTATCTTCCAGACTCTCGGCACCGAAGCGGGCTTCGTGTGCCCGAGTACTGAGAGCACATATTTTCTTACTGAACATTTTTTTAATTGTCGATTACCTCGTTTAAGAGATTAAAGGGGTTCGGCACATTTTCGTCATCGTATGACTCACGCTAGCATTTTCCAATGGCTTAGCATGATCTGGGACATGGTGGTCGGTCACTGGCGTTCTGGTCTGCTCAAGATTTGTTTGAGATGGTTGGGATTTTACTTGTAATATTAGTGTCTACTTTGTTTCTCTCTCTCGTTTTCTTTTCTTTTTTTTTTTTTTTGTCACGTCTTGTTTGCCATGGACTGACTGTTTGGGTGAGCTCATAATTAATGCATGATGCGAATTAGATTTGCGGCGAACACAGCACCGCGAAATACCATGATATTTATCAATCTTCCAATTATCTAGTTTTCCATGCTCTGTAGTTTGCTACGTAGTACTACACATACTATATAGATATATCACGTGGCGGGGATACGCGGTATAACGGACGCACTATAGTGGGAAGATGATGGTATGATTGGTCTCTCTCTGTCTCCGGTGGGGAGCTGGTAACTAACTAATCTATGTCACGTGACACGCGGGGACGAGTCTAGCTCCATTGGTGGGGAATGTGAAATTATCGATAACGTTTTATTATTATTATTCTCGCGCCCTCAATTGTCTGCACGAACATTTTTGAAAGGAAAACTAGACGAAAATTTCATTTCAATGCCAGTTACAACCAGATCATCATGACGCACGCAGCGACAGACGATCAACATCCACAGTATCTCGAGCCAAGTGAGCTAGGAACGAGAGAATAGTGAGTCTACCTAGGTGCCTTCTAGATTGTTACAGTTGAGAATCTGTGTGTATGCTTAGTACTTACTATACGTACCAGTTGGGAAACATTCTACACGCGATCTTTGGAGCACATTGCATCTAAAAAGAGCAAAACTATAGACGAGAATGAGCTAGAAGAACAAACAGACAAAGACAACGAAAATGATGATAATGATGGTGATGATGATCCCGGCACATCCTGGTTCTCCGAACACGACGCCCCGTCAAAAGTCCTCCGGTTTCTGACGTCTCGCAAATTCCCTCTTTCGCCACGAAATACGAAGAATACGAACATAAACCCGAGCATTCTGGACCTCGGCACGGGAAACGGAAGTATGCTGGCTCTCTTGCGAAAACGTGGTGGATTCAAGGGCGTTATGGTGGGGGTGGATTATTCGGAGCAAAGTGTGCAGTTAGCGAGGGAGTTGCAGCGGTTGAAATTGCATTCTGCGTATGAATCTGGGGGAGATACAGATGAGGAAGATGAAGAAGAAGAAGAAGAAGACGACGAGCATGAAGATGTCGTCGTTGCAACGACGACGACGAACGGTAGTAATGATAATGCGGTGGTACATGCAGAAGCCATCGCGCTTCAAGAGCAGGACATCCGCTTCGAGGAATGGGATATCGTCGACCCTGCCAATGAGGACATTCTCTCCCCCAAAACCCCACAAGAAGACGATAAAAGGCTACCCTGGTTCCCGTACCAAACTCGCGGCTTCGACATTGTCCTTGACAAAGGCACGTTTGACGCTATTTCATTGTCCGACGAGACTCAGGCTGGAGCATCGCACATATGCCACAAATACCCCGTTATAGCGGCCCAGCTCGTGCGGCCCGGTGGGTTTTTGGTTGTGACTAGTTGTAATTGGACGGAGGATGAGTTGGTCAGGTGGGTTACGACTGCTACTAGTAGCAGTGATGTGGATGCTGCGGGCAGGCCGGAGTTGGAGGTTTGGCATAGGTTGGAGTATCCTCGGTTTAGGTTCGGGGGGCAGGAGGGACAGGGGGTTTGTACGGTCTGTTTTAGGAGGAGGAATTAAATCAAACTAATTGAGTATTGTATATAAAGAATGTAGAAAATAGTAGGTAATTAATTCCTCGTTTCCATTCTCTTCCCTTGACTAGCAAAAAAAAAAAAGGAATACCAAACTGACCAACTCCATAGAATGTAAATATAAAATAGAAATGATAAAATGATACTAAAGAACGCCATCTGCTGAAACGAAAAGAAACCCGCTCAAAGCCAAATGAACCCAATTCCAAATTCCAGAGGATCGATCACTTCTGATCAACCAAACAAAGCAACGCCTCCTCCAGAATGAATTTCCCTTCTTTATACTTCTCGCCAGCCTCGTATGCCTTGTCATACTTCCATCCCACTATGACCCGGCATTGTCGGCATGAAATGTCACGTACGACATGTCGGCCTGTTGTCATGCTGCGCTCGACTGGTTCCGCGTGCGTCACGTTGACTACGGTCTGAAAGAGGAAGGCTTTGCCGTGTTGTCCGCGGAAGTTCTGAATTTTTATTATTAGCACCAATATATTCCTCATACTTCATTGCATATAACGCAGAGTAGGGGGTACCCGGCTAATGATGTCGTTGTAATCTGCGAGATGCGTCTTGCATTCTTTACAGCCGAATACCTTGTTGCCGTTGAGGTAGACGTTGTATGTGAGTCCCATTGTACTCAGTCTGTTCTATCTCTCGGTATTCTTTCTATCTGCCTTAGATATTGTGGCGTCTGTAAGCCAGTCTGCTGAGTCCTGACAACTTGTAATTATTCGCCGCCACTCGACGAGCAGAGAGATCGATCAGGTGCTTTCTTTTGTGTCTTATTCAACAGACCAGCTGCTATTCCAGCCGTCAGGAAGGTTGTGTACAGAACAAGTGTAAATCCGGCGTGGCACGACGTCCAAGTACGTATCCTTATCGATGACGGGTCGTCGTGATAAGCTCGGAGATGCGGGGGCCAAGTAAGGTTGGAGAGAGGCCCGACGGAAACAGGGCGATGATGGGGAAATAGGGTCTTTATTAGTTGCAAAGTCGTTGACTTGCGTGGTTGCGGTGGCGGTGCTGGTAGTACCGAATGGTTACACGGCTTATTAGTTATACTTGAGGAGGATATGGAATGGAAATACTTGAAGCATCCAACTTGCAATCTCCTGGTTCAACCGGAGCAGCGCGACACTAGGCCCGGATAGGCTAAGCACGGAGGCTGCGGCAAGAGGGCTGCACGTGCCACCATGTGACCGCAAGTCACGTGGTCGACCTCACTTTACTGGTTCTTTTCCTTGGGTTACACGAGTCAGTCAACACAGCCGTAAAATAGACACATACACACACACACATACACAAGTCAGTCACAATGCCTTTGATCGCCCTATAACTAGCTGCAGCCTACATCTAATCCTTGTAAGTGCATCCGCGAATCATGTTGCTTGACTACAGCTGCATACAATACAGATCAATTATCCTGCAAGATGCTAACATATGTATATTCACACAAATGCAGACAGCCAGGCAATGCCTGGTGTTGTCTATTTAGAGGGATACTCAACAATTGACCTCCAAATTATACGCCATCAAAAAGGCTGCGAAAATGCTACATTTGCGCCTTCATTCACTTCCTCGAAAAGGACCTGAAGCAAAGCAGAATCATAATCATGCCGGAGAGGCACCAGATTTTTCGAATAACACCGACAACGACGAAGACATCCAAAATGATAATGAAGAGGAGGAGGAGGAGGAGCAAGAATCAGAGGAAATATTTTCCGACTTCCTGTCCCATCTTCTCCCGGACTACGCTCCCCAATTCCACGGTGATCCCGGCCAGCTCCTTCGCTATGAATCGCCCTTATACGGGCCGTTGACGATTATGGTTCCACATTATCCTGGCGAGGTCACTGCCGCTGGGCAGAGACAGGCGGTCGACGACGGGCGGAAGCTTTTTGCCCATCTACTCTGGAGCGCGGCTCTGGTCGTTGCTCAGGGCGTTGAGGATGCGGATGGTATTTCGTCGAATGGCGGCAATGCTGATAATAGCAATAAAACAAGGTGGAATGTCAAAGGACATAGGGTTCTGGAACTCGGCGCCGGTGTGTACACTTTTCTTCTTCTTCTTTTTCTTCCTCGCATATTGGTCGATAATAGTCTGCTCATGACATTGATTTGCAGGCGCCGGTCTACCGTCCATAATATGCGCTCTAGCTTCCGCTTCACACGTCACCATAACCGACCACCCGTCATCGCCAGCACTTTTGGGTGCCATCGAATACAACATTATGAGAAACGTGCCGGCATCACTACACCCGAACATTGAATCTATTCCACATGAATGGGGGATGCTGGGTGACGATGACGAATTCGCGCGAGCGAATAAAGGCCGCTATACGCGGATCATAGCAGCAGATTGTCTGTGGATGCTTCATCAGCATGAGAACCTGATCCGGACTATGCTTTGGTTTCTTAGCGAGGGTAGTAAAAATGGCTCTACTACAACTGGTTGTCAGGGTCAAGATAAGGAGATAGAAGATGAAGACAAAGACGAAGGCCGCGTGTGGATCGTCGCTGGATTCCACACAGGTCGTGCGATTGTAGCGCATTTCTTCGAGACGGCTGTAGCCATGGGTCTGGAAATCGAAAGTATATACGAGCGGGACGTGAGTACAGAGGATGAACAGCGACCCTGGGAGCCGGTCAGAGCTGGAGAGGGGATAGAGAATCGAATGAAGTGGTGCGTTGTCGCTGTGCTGAAGAGACGAGGTAGGTGACTGTAAAGTACCGAGGTATAATCTAGTAACTAGATATATACGCCGTAGAATATGGTAAGACTCAGCATCATAACACTCTGGAGTCTGCATTGGACATAACTAATGTAGAAGCTAGAACGGCCCAACGGGTGCCGAAAAATATAGATGCCAAGACTTTTAACGTACTATTTTAACATGCTTTTTTTTAACTAGCCCTAAGAATAACAGCCCTAATCCCGTCTAATTCAACTTCCTAGTGTTGAGTGTGTTGAGTCCCCCCGTGGTATCTCGTCGATTGGAAGTCTTCACTTGGACCACGCGGTTGCAGTCGGTGTAACATATGAACCACTAGCAGAAGCACTGCTGCACACCGAGGGCGACTTGTTGCCACTTGACTCTCCCCACGATCCCGGTACGGTACCATTGCGACGCGCAGCGGCCGTCAAAAATGACGCGTACGACCAAGTCAGATCTCGCGCAGAAAGAGGGGTACCGTCGGATCTGCTGAACTGCTCCGCCAGAGAGCCATTGCTAGGCGTGTACTTTTCGACGATGGATACGAAGCCATCGGCATACGTCTTGACTGCACTAGTAACGTTCGAATACGTGGTAGAAGTGCTTGAGTAATTTCCAACAGCCACGCCGGGCACTAGGTCCTTGAAGAACGGTAGCGAGACCTGCGTGATGCTGAGTGAGCCTATGGTGCTCCACTGGTAGAGAGCGTCATATAGCTGCTCGGCGGCAGCCAAGGTGCAAAGATACCTGCACAGGTAGCAGCGTCAGTTGATATATCTACATATGGGGTAATGTATACGTACCATGAGTTACCACCTTGATAGGAGTCCTCCGGGTACCGACCAATAGCCGCTGCTGTACCTTCCGCGAGCCCACTGTTAATGGTATATATAGACCGGAATGAATCGACTACGACCTTGTGGTTGGAGAGAGCGCGTGCTGAACATG
Organism: Trichocomaceae sp. PYS4502; assembly: GCA_023625875.1. NCBI lineage: Eukaryota > Fungi > Ascomycota > Eurotiomycetes > Eurotiales > Trichocomaceae > Trichocomaceae sp. PYS4502. The sequence goes on along the minus strand of JAMAFX010000494.1, from coordinate 3,822 downwards.
GCTGGAATGTGGTATCATCACATTGCGCAGCCGGGTCGAAAGTGTGGATTGAACCAAGCAGGGAATTCGCATCCAAACCGCTGCGTCCATTGTTTGCGAGATTAGAAATGACGGCGGTACCATTCCAGAAGTCTTGAAGGAAACATAGAATCTGCGGTGCCTGTGAATCGCAACCGGGACAAGACTTGTTAAGGGCGGTGGCGAAAGCACTTCCTTCTACAAGCGACTTGTGCTGACTCGCAATTGTGAAGAACGAGGAGCCCTGCACTTCTTCCCATAGATCGTACCCAGTCTGGTTCCAGTACTGGGCCACGTATGAGAGGTCATTCTCAACAATTGGCCATATGTTGGATAATACGCGTGATGCATCGCCCTTGGCAATTAGGTAGTTTCCGTATGCAATCAGAGCTGAGGCACGCAAGGCTGGACCATCGCGTTGAGGTCTGCCCCAGGCACCGGTGAACTCTGTGATATTGACATAGAATTTTGGCTCACCCAAGCCAGAGCCATCGGCCAGGCTTCCGGATGGATTCGTAACAGTTTGAACTTTCGCCTGAGCAGTGATGTACTGCTCAATGGCTGTCTCCAAGGAGGCGTCACCAGCAATGAACCTCTCGATGAGAGCAGTAAAAGTCAAGGCGGAATCACGGGTCCACGTGTAAAAGTCTTAATGCTCAATGTTAGTTGTTAGCTTTGAATGTGCAAAGCGTAAACTTACAGTCCGGGTTCGATTGTGACGGCGAGGCAACCACAATTCCTGCAGAAGCTCCAGGGGCGCCAGTTCCATTGGGACCGATATTGTTCAGAACTCCTTGGAGGGCTATCCGGCCTTCAGTCGCAATGTAGCTACCGATATCTGCCCGCTTCTTGATAATTGGAGAAACCAGGCCGACTGCAGAGCCCACGAGACCGTAGGCAAGAATCGCTTTGAAAAACATGATGAGATGAAAGGAGACTTGTTGCGGAATACTGTTCAAACGTGATTTTCCTTGTCTTTATCCTGTACAGTAGCGAGGGTCACACTGGGCCTTTTTAAACCGTCATTGAGCGCCGATATCAAACCTGCTACTAGTGCACACGTCTGGCACCGGAGTCACGATTAGGGCTAGCAACGGGCAGATCGCTCGGCATAATGCATTAATATATCTATTATATCTCTCAAAACGACATCAGACGGCGATTTGCGTTGAGGTGAAAACATGAAGCTGAAAACTCCGGTGTGATGTTTTTGACCCGACTCCCGCATCTTTCCAAATGAGCATGCCGTAGATCGTGTCGATCTTAGAATCTCCCCGCCTCCTTAGGAGCCGCTAAGGCGTAAATCATACACGAAGTATAGTATAGCGTGTATTCCGCTACGGAGTACAATGGCTTTTGGTAGTATCGGTATTAATCCGACATTACCCCGTGGTTCCCCGCTTAAAATGTGTATCGTTGTGTATAAGACCTGGATTTGCTGTGACGATGATGAAATTGGGAAGAATCGTGAAATCATCACCTACTTTCATTGGTGTTATAGGCAGTCAACCGGTGCAACAAATGACGCATCGATCAAAAAAGAGATAATTGCAGATGCCGATCCCTCGGTCCTGTTTGTTTCATGTCTTCTTCTGGTCTCCCTGATGAATTTGAGCGTTGAAGTAGAAATATCATTGGAGTCTCCTAATCACATAAGTAATGAGTAATTGAAGGGGTAAGGAGACTGCCATTGTCTATGTAAAGCACACATGTCTAAAGGCAAGGTGCAGCTATCTCTAGTTGCGGCCGCAGCTCTATTGTCAGGCATTGTCATTGCCGCCACCCCTGACCAATGGTGTTCACAATCGATTTACTTTCTTCTAACTGATCGATTTGGTCGTGCGGATAACTCGACCACGGCTGCTTGTGACACTTCTGCCCAGGTTCGTTGTCTTGTTCTGGTTACTATGAGTTACAGGGGAGCGCAAACTGATGGCAGCTGTAGGTATACTGTGGCGGATCATGGCAAGGAATTATTAATCACGTATGCTTTGGTCTTACGAGAGCAAGTTTCTAAATTTCTGACGTCGAGATAGTTGGATTATATCCAAGGCATGGGCTTCACGGCCGTTTGGATTAGTCCTATAACAGAGCAGTTGCCTCAAAACACATCTGATGGATCGGCATACCATGGGTACTGGCAGCAGGATATGTAGGCGTCTTGATATGGCACTTTTGGAACGTGACTGACTGACTGACTGACTGGATAACAGCTACTCGATCAATTCCAATTTCGGGACAGCCGACGACTTGAAGAGCCTCTCCAAGGCGCTGCACGACCGTGGGATGTATCTCATGATTGATGTTGTACCAAACCATATGGTGCATATCCCCCTTTTTTTGCCTCTTATACTTCAGTCTTCGGGCTCCTCATCACTAACAGCACCAGGGTTATGCGGGAAATCCCAATGATGTTGACTACTCTGTTTTCAACCCATTTAATAGCCAAAGCTATTTCCATTCTTATTGCCCAATTACTGACTACAATGACCTTACTATGGTCCAAAACTGCTGGGAGGGCGATACCACTGTATGTCTACCAGACCTTAATACGACAGAGACGGTTGTGCAAAATATCTGGAATAGCTGGGTTGCGGAGCTAGTGTCTAATTACACTGGTAGGGTCACCTATACACACCATTATCTATTAGCTATACGAAACTAACGAATTGGAAATTTTCAAGCCGATGGTCTTCGTATTGACTCTGTGGAAGAAGTACAACCGGAATTCTTTCCAGCTTTTAACAACGCATCGGGTGTCTACTGCGTTGGCGAGGTAGATAATGGCGACGCTACCTTTACATGTCCATACCAGAACTATTTGGATGGCGTTCTTAACTACCCAATGTACTACCCATTGCTACGTGCATTTGAAAACTCAAGTGGCAGTATCTCAGATTTATACAACATGGTCAACACAGTCAAGTCCAACTGCCGCGACTCGAATCTTTTGGGAACTTTTGTTGAGAATCACGATAATCCGCGATTTGCCTCTTATACGGAAGATTATTCACTTGCAAAGAACGCTATTGCTTTTACGCTTTTATCAGATGGTATCCCAATTATTTATGCTGGCGAGGAGCAGCACTATAATGGTGGTGCTGTTCCGAACAACAGAGAAGCAACATGGCTCAGTGGCTATAATACTACAGCAGAACTCTATCAGTGGATTGCTACCTTGAATAAAATCCGAAGTTATGCGATCCAGAATGACGTTGGATTCACAACATCGCAGGCAAGTTGTTTTTTCTTCCTCTTCTTTGCCAGTCATGCTAACCTTGACACAGAATTACCCAATCTATCAAGATAGCAATAATCTTGCCCTTCGAAAAGGCACCAATGGCAGCCAAGTAATCACCATACTCACAAACGTTGGCTCATCGGCCAGTTCCTTCTCATTAGACATCTCCGGTACAGGATATTCTTCCGGAGACGTCCTTATTGACCTGATCAGCTGCTCGAATGCTACTGTTGGAAGCAATGGGAGTGTTCCAGTGGCCATTGCAAATGGTGGAATTCCAAGTGTTTTATATCCCGCGGCCAAGATGAATAGCAGTGGGCATCCTTGCTAAGATATACTATTGGTTTTATTTCAATCTGGTCACAGTTATGTAGAAAACTGAGACACAGCAAACACTGCCAATTATCTCAGGTTCTCAGACTAGCTAGCCCAAAAAGGAAAGGCGTCATGATGACTCAGACTTTTTGGTATCTAGTCTGAGCGTGCAAAAACAACCACCACCTGTCGAAGCCTAATTTTTGAAATTTCTCCACAACCACTGACTTATCTGGCTCGGACTGTGT
>JAMAFX010000493.1:0-11876 GCA_023625875.1 Trichocomaceae sp. PYS4502 | reverse complement strand
TAAAAAAAAAGGTTTTTACCTCACCCTACGTCGTGATACAGGCTAATTGTTGTAGGAATTTGGAGCCATAACCGGAATTTTTGAATCTGACGAGAGGACTGTAGAGTTTATCCAGCGACGGCGCGTAAAAAAGCACAGGAGTAGCGCTATTTATTATAAAGCTGACGAAGATGCCGAATACGAAGCCTCTTACACCATCGATCTCTGCAAGGTTGAGTCGTTCATTGCCGTCTATCCCACACCGGATAATGTGGTGCCCGTCAGTGAGAAGGCAGGTACTCGCTTGGATGGCACATTCATCGGAGCTTGCACAACCGCAGAGGAGGACTTGATTATTGCTGCGTTTGTGTTAAAGGCCGGCCTGGATAGTGGTATTAAGCCGGTAGATCGGGGCCGACGAATTGTGGTTCCTGGCTCAAGGCCTATCCGGCACAAGCTGCAGCAACTGGGACTTCTAGATGTTTATACCCGAGCTGGCTTCAAGGTCCGAGTACCAGGATGCAGTATGTGTGTTGGGCAGGGAATAGACCAAGCTGCTCCGGGTGAAGTATGGCTATCGTCTCAAAACCGGAACTTCAAGAATCGTATGGGTCCAGGTAAGGAATTTTTTCCTAGTCAGATGTGCAAATTATTAATCTTAAGACCTCTAGGGTCCATCGCCAATCTCAGTTCCGCTGCGACCGCGGCAGCCTCGTCATTTGGGATGGAAATTACCGACCCCAGACCCTTTCTAGATGCCATTGATATGACTGAGCTCCAGCGGTGCCTAGGATATCTACCCTTCCCTAGCGAGAATGCACAGCCGAAAATGGAAACCGTGTATTCTGAGCCGTACGGTATTGAAGACTTGGACGGTCAGTTAACAAGCACCAACAACGCAGAGGAATGGGACGCTTCATTTTCTTCAACTGTAGGAAAACCACCGACGACGAGTGCAAACGTCATCAAGGGCAAATCTCTCGTTCTGGGGGACTTTATTGACACCGACGCAGTATGTTCCACTCTTAATCACCCGCGTTTTGACACTAACAAAGCGTTCAGATTATTCCTTCGGCCTTCATCGCTGGCAACACCAGCAACGAAAGTCTGGGTGCTCACTGCATGGAATATTTCATGCCCGAGTTCCGAAGCCGCGTGCAATCTGGACAGAACATCATTGTCGCCGGCAATAGCTTTGGCTGCGGCTCATCTCGCGATGTCGCTGTTAACGCCTTGCTGGGTGCTGGTGTAAAGTGTGTGATCGCTAAATCCTTTGCCTTCATCTATGCCAGGAATCAGCCCAATATTGGTCTCTTGGGAATTGTCATCACAGATGATAGATTTTACAAGCTAGTGAAGGAGAATGAGGAGGCTGACATCATGGTTGATGTCGACCAAAGTATGGTTTGTATTGCTGGAGAGGAGTTTTCGTTCCAGTTAAGCGAGATGGAGAGGTCGTTAATCGCGTCTGGAGGACTTACAGAGGCTTTTAAGGAATTTGGCAAGGAGGTATTCGATGCCTTATGCCGCAAGGAAGTGAGAAACATTAAGTCCATCCCAGATATAGAAACGGTGGAACTGTAGTCGTCATTGTTATATTTTGCAGCTGTACGAATTCCACCTAATTCCTAACTATATGTTAGTATACTTGAGTTAGGTCTTAGACATATTTCAACCTGTTGAAGCAATCCATGGACACATGCACTAGTTACTAAATTATTGTCAATAATTATCGATAGGCAACTTGTCGATGACAAGCCTGCTAGTTAGAATGTTATAACTAAAAATCAAAGAGGGTACCTACTAAAAAATTGAAAAAATAAATATTACCCAGGTAGAGACAAATGGGGTTTTCCTTTTATTTCCTAGAGTAATCATTTATTTTCTACCCTCGGTTGCTGATTACTTGCAGTACTGGACGTTAGGTATGTGACTTCATGCGGAGCAAGGATTCTCCCGAGTCGGCATGATGTTCAACCGGATTGGAGCACGGCAGCTCCATAGGTACTTTGGCCTGTTGTATAAATAACCCAAAGGTCCGGCGGACAGGAGCCTTCATTACTGAACATAGGACTACTTCGTATTATTTAAACAACCTACGCAATGGCCTCGAAGCGCACCATTCTGATCACTGGCTGCTCGGACGGCAGTCTGGGTTCACACCTTGCCCTCGCCTTTCATAGAGCCGGCTGGCGTGTTTTCGCCTCTGCGCGCAATTTGGCCAAATTAAAACAAGTCCAAACTGCTGGCATCGAGATAATCGAATTAGACGTCACTTTGCATGAATCCATCGTCAGGGCCGTTTCGCAAATCTCGGAGCTTACTTGTGGATCCCTTGATGTGCTCCTGAACAATGCCGGTGCTGGGTATTCAATGCCGCTTATAGATCTAGACCTTAACGAGGCACGGAGACTGTTTGATTTGAATGTTTGGTCAATAATCGGTGTAACACGCGCTTTCCTCTCGTTGTTGAGCAAGTCTCGGTATGGTGGCATGGTAGTTAACAATACCTCCATCTCATCCATACAAGGCGGCATGTTACCTTTCGCAGGGGCTTATGCAGCCTCCAAAGCCGCGGCAGCAAGCATCACCGAGATGCTGCGTCTAGAGCTCGCGCCCTTCGGCATTAAAGTAGTCAATCTCATGACTGGCACCGTGCGCTCAAATTTCTTCAACAACACGCCCACTGCAACACTGCCACCTTCCTCACTGTACAACGTCGCCAAGGAAGCAGTGGAAAAGACAATGTCTGGAAAGGATATAATGGCAACAGGAGAAGATCCCACAAAATGGGCAGAGTCTGTGGTCCGGGATGTTAGTCAAACCAGCCCACCTTATTGGGTTTGGCGAGGGACAAATTCGGCTCTGGTACGTATTGCCTCGCTTCTGCCCATTGGCCTTTTGGATAGTGCTATCAAAAAGATGACTGGGTTGAATGTGCTGGAAAGAAATGTCAAAGACCAGGGAGGAGCTAGCGCGGTACTCAAGAAGATGTTATCATAGATATTACCTACCTCTCGGATGTGCGTCTGTTTTTGTAGAATAGGAGTAGTTAACTAACTCTAACTAACGTTAGTTAGTTAACTTAACTAGTTATCACTGAAACTGTATTAATAATCATTCAATGTTGGTTTATCCCGGGAGCCTGATTTGTACGTTCTGATTGGCCCATACACGTTTGCCGGACTAACATCCATTGCAATCCCATCGTTAGTTATCCCATCAATCAGATATCGTCAACCAAACGGACCAGTATGTACTGTAGCGCCGCTACTCGATTCCGTACACTTGCTAGGTGGTCTGCTTAGCCGCTAATTTGGCACAAAGGCGGCCTCGGAGAATAAAGAAAAGAAACCGAATTGGTCACTTCTTGCAATGAGTGCACGGGAGACATCGTTTGAATGTCACTTTCCGGGTTGTGGCTTACGCTATATGCGCAAGGAACATCTGACCCGACACACACGGCGACATTTTCAGTCAGAGTCGTTTGGATGTCCCTTTTGTGATCGCGTCTTTGCTCGCAAGTAAGTTTCTCGGCCATCACCCACGCAGCCTCGCAAAAAGAATCCAGAAAGAAAAGAAAGATGTTCAACTTGTCGAACATCCATTTTAATCTAATGAGATCCACGACAAATACATACTGGATTATCGAAGGGATGCTAACTCGAAGGCAGCGATACTCTTCGTCAGCATGCCCGCATCCGTCATAAAAACAAAGAGCTACACTCAAACCGTGCAATCCGAGCCTGCAATTACTGTCGCTCACGAAGGTCAAAGTGCAACGGAAAGGAACCCTGTGAGACTTGTCTAAAACAAGGGATTCAATGCTCATTTGCGCAGCCTTCTCCGCGTCCCAAAGTAGATCAACAAAACAGTCCTACCGTCATTACGACCACCAGAACGCTCAGAGATCCTAAGAATCTGTATACTGCATATACGTCCTCGAATCCGATGTCCAACTCAGACTCGATCGAGAGAAGCCCATGTAGAATGCTACCGCATATCCAGGCCTACTTCGAGAAATTTCATCCAAACTGGCCCTTTCTTCACCGAGCGACATTTGATGTAGACCGTGAACCAACCCTCCTCGTTCAATCTGTCGTGATGATGGGTCTGTGGGTAACAAAAAAAGACAATGCCCAACATACAGCGATCGATCTGCACTCCAAACTGACCTTGTTGATCCATCAACAAAGGGTGAGTCCCGTTGTGCCCTCAATCAGCTCTTTTATCTTCCAGTGCCAATCTTACCATATTCACTAATGGATATCCCCCCCAATAGGATAAATGGGATGTGTCGAACCAGCATGAGACGCCTCCTAGACCCCTCTCCCCGTGGCCAATTGCAACATACCAGGGAATACTCCTACACATTATTTTCGCCCTTATAACAGGGAATGCGAAACAATTAGACCTCCAACTGACGCATCAACTTTCCGAAATTTCCTCTCGGCTTCTTGTCGCCCTAGTGCATAGCTGTCGGAAGCGGGAGATGTTCTTTTATCCATCCATGTTCGCCCAATTCAACGCCGACTCACTGCCTCACGTGTACACCTGGCTCGGCATTGAAGAAGCTAAGCGGTTCGCTTTGGTCCTATACAAAGTGTGTCGATGCTGCCGAGTCTACGATACCCGGCTCCTACACAGCGGTAGCATGGACTCTCACGCCCAAATCAAACTGCCTGCGCAGGACAGCAGTCTTCTTTCGTTGGCCGATCTGCAATTCGCGCTGCCTGACAGTGATCGACTATGGCATGCGTGCTCTGATCTGGCCTCGCAAGTGGCGGATAATGCATGCGCGTATTGGGAGAAAAATGCCGAGGAGAATTGGATTTGCCAGGCCGCGGGTTTGTTAAACACTCCTGGAGATTTTAATTGGCTCTAATACTGTTTATATGGTTTTTCTCCTTGATTTCGACTTCCGTTTTCTCGATTATTGCCCCCTGCAAGATATCCTAGGCCACTACAGTAGTCTCGGATGCTAATGGCGCCACGATATAGCGCTCAAGGTTGCTTCCATAGCAGTCATAATCTCAATATTTAGATGATAGACCAAATATTACACAGCTCGTGTCGACACCACGTAGGGGTCAGTTCCAAGATCGTCCTAAAAATAAGCACTAAGTAAACACACCAGCCTCCCTTATCGTCGCAGCAACGAGGCTTCAGACGCTTATGAGCTTCGCCCCCATGATCATATGATCGAGATAGCGAAGAATCGCCATGATGGCCAACGTCTAGCCTTTTGTTCGTGCATCCGGTAGAGTGTGGTCGGCTTGGATCGAAAGTATACAAGGTTCTTAACTCTACAATACCAGATTAAGCCAGGTCATCATTCGTAACATGAACCAGAAAAAGGCCCATATCCTCTTTGCGTTCTGGGTTCGGACGCCTAACGCCGGTTTGGGTATATTGAAAAACGTGTGACTGTAAATGGTCATGGAAGATTTTCATAATTATTGCAATCTGATAGGGGACGAGATGAGAAAAAGTTGCCATTGCTGCGTTGGTGAATATGCGCTTATAATCGTGAAAATACGCGATTATCAGAACTGGGTATGTAGTTATGTATAACTAGATATGTTGGATTACGTGAGGTCCAAATCTCATATCCGAGGCGCTAGGGAGCAGCCAATCAGAGGCGTGCACGTACCTCAGCGCATGTTAGAAATAGGGGCTAGAAATATAGGGTCTTTGACCCTGCCCACCTCATGGACATAATCAAAAACAAGCAACAATTCACATGAAATGCACCCCATACTATTTTTCTATGCATCTACTTTGATAATTGTGCAGTGTAAACCTTGTCGACATAGTCCGCTATCCCATCACGGGAATGGATTATCTTGTTGGATTAGTCAGAGTCTTTCGGGTCTATGCTCTGCTAATCCGGTGGGCAGTTCGGTATAACTGGATGAATCTGTAGAATTTAAGCTACATCAATCCCGTCGGTATCCCAGCGGCATCCCAGCGGTTGATCCCATCATTCATCTCATTTACAGTTGATAATAATGATTAGACCAGTTTAGGTTGACGGTATCCCAGATATTTGATATTTACAGTGGTAATTGTCCTGACTCCCTGAGACATGGTAACTGCCAGCTCTTATCCCATCATCCGAAGTTTGTACCTAGGTAGTAGCATTAGTCATAAACCAGAACAATTCTCATCCCTTCTTGACTAGATCCTTCCTTATATAGGTTCTTCTAGGTTTATAAAGATATTCTCATGCCAGAGGGCTTCGAAACTTTCACCATCACCTTCTCCGAAGTCTTGTCTCGACTAGACAGCAACAGTTTGCGCCTTGGAATAGCCTCAATTGACCAGCACCAACACCGCACAGCAAAACCACAATGGCAGACTCCTTAAATTCATGTGAAAATAAGACTGGCGCCGTGGATACGAAAGCAGATGCGCAAACCCAAAGTTCAAGTTTGCATCTCAACGAGAAGAGTCGTAGTTTGTCAGACGAGGAGCCGAAGAGAGAAGTTAGAACTATCACTGGATTAAAGGCAAGTAGAGCCTAGTCTGATACCCATTTTTCTACATGCTAAGGAACTGCTAACATGTAAGTAGTGGATTTTGGTTGTGACTGCTATTCTATCAAGTCATTTGCTCTTCGCCCTTGACAACACCATTGTTGCTAATATTCAACCGGTACTTATTCCGTCCCCTCTTGTTGGGCTGAATCTCATCTAACAATATACAACTTAAAGGCTATTCTCGAGCAATTCCAAGAATCTAATCAGATAGCCTGGCTTTCTGTCGGGTAGGCACCTGACTTCCAGCTCCATTATTTGAACAGTCTGTCTAAACATAACCCTAAGGTTCTCCCTTTGTTCATCTGCGCTTGTGCTACCTTGGTCTAAAGCCTATGCCACTTACAATGCCAAATGGCTTTACATTGGGGTACGTGCTGAGTTTTTAGAATAGATTTGTAAAAGGAGGGGTGCTGATACTCTCGCAATAGTGCGTTATCCTGTTCATGGCAGGCTCGGCTCTTTGCGGTGCCGCCCCGAATATGAATGCCATGATTGTTGGAAGAGCCATTGCTGGCGCTGGAGTAAGATTGATCATGCGCCTGTATAACACATAAGAGCTCCCATTAACACCAGACCAAGGGAAGTGGTATGTACTTCGGCGTCCTGACCCAACTGTCGGTCAATACTACTGTGCCTGAACGTCCGTTCTATATTGGATTGACGTAAGTGGTAATGAGATGTTCTATCCTCTGTGTTAATGCTGATTATATCTTCTCTTCATCTAGCGCCGTCTCATGGGGTATTGGCACTGTCACCGGCCCTGCCATTGGAGGGGCATTCGCTGAGAGCTCCGCGACTTGGCGTTGGGTATGTTTACAGGAACTCTACCACTACATTGCATGAATTCATAATTGCTAACCCCATTCAATCAGGCCTTCTATATCAATCTTGTCATAGGCGGTTTGTTTGCGCCGGTCTATGTTTTCCTTCTGCCCTCATTCGAGCCCCTTCCTAAAGCCACCTCCAAGGAAAAAGCCAGGAACATCGACTGGGTCGGCATTGTCTTATTCATCGGTGCACTAGCGACTTTGATCATGGGCATTGACTTTGGAGGAGTGAATTGGGCTTGGGGCAGCGGTCAGTCGATTGCACTTTTCGTCGTCTCCGGTGTTCTATTCATCCTCTTTGGGATTCAGCAATCTTTCTACATCTTCTGCAACGACCAGAATAGATTGTTCCCGGTCCACTTCCTTAAGAGGCGCTCACTGTTGTTGCTATTTATTCTGAACAGTAAGTATACAACTGGAGCCTAGACCTTGCTATACCCTTTAACGCTAATTATTCCTAGCCTCTGCCAGTAGTGGGCTGTTTATCTCAGTGTATTATATCCCCTTGTTCTTCCAATTTACTCAGGTGAGGATTGCAAATTCTGTCTCAAATATATCTATACTTACATTAGCGAAGGGCGACACAGCTATCCACGCATCACTGCGCATTCTTCCCTTCGTGTTAGTTCTTATTTTTACCATCATTTTAAACGGCCACATGATGTCAAAGTTCGGTTACTATCTTCCATGGTACCTATTCGGTTCCATCTGCGAGCTTATCGCTGCTTCACTGATGTGTAAGTTGCTTGCAGATTTGATCTTAAAGAACTTTTGTCCTGACTTCCGTCTGTAGATGTCGTCAAGACCGAGACCTCTGCTGGGGCCATCTATGGGTACACCTCTCTCATGGCACTCGGGGTTGGCGCCTTCAACCAGGCCGGATACAGCGTGGTTCAAGCTAAGGTGAAGGAGACGGAGATCCCATGGGCCTTGGGATTTATGATGGTTTGTAAGTTCACTATTTAGTCTGTTATTGCTATACTACAACGGACAACTAATTCATTAACAAAGCTCAACTGGGGGGCATTGTCTTGGCTCTGGGCATCGCTGGTGCTATCTTCGTTAACAAGTCCACACATGGTCTCGTAAAGTTGTTTCCAGACGCTGATCCAGACGCCATCAAGAACGCTATTGGTGGCACTGCGAACGGATTCTTCAAAACCCTGCCAGAGGCTCAGCAGGCCGCGGCTCTCGGTATTATTGTCAAAGCCATTGATGATGTGTACGTTGCTCTAGATGATTTATTTGATTTCCCGGGAAAATTAACATGCAAGCGGATGGCTGAAATTTCTCCTCTAGGTACATTATCCTTATTGTTGCTGGTGCGCTTGGTGTTATCCTCTCTGTCTTCCTAAAGGTAAGTTTCAATTCATCTCTGCAACTCCAACTAGTGACTAACCAGTTTATCTCAGCGTGAGAAACTCTTTATCACTGTGGCGGCTGGTGGTGCTTAGACCAAAAAAGAAAAAAAAAAAAAACCATCTATTTTGGCTATGAACATATCACAGAGTCTGGCTTGTTGGTGGGTATGTAGATAACAGACGCCCAAGAAAAGGGAGTGAACGAATCAACAAAGGCTTTCAACAATTTTCAGAATGCCGGATGTGGATTCTTATGGAATGTGAACGTGATTAGTCCATAAAGTCAACAAATCTAGTAAGAAACGCAATATAAATAATTTACAAGAAGAATTACAAGCTGGCTGCTACACTTCCGCCAACTCAGCCTTGTGAGGGAATCGGCAAAGTCAATGAGACTCCCTGAGTGATGGTAAAACATGGGATGAGTCGAGCACGACGACGTCAGGATCGCTCCCTTGGTCGACGGCGACCATGGAAGTAGATAACTCCACACGATTATGAACAGTTATGGTTGATTCATCGACGACGACGACGTACGACGGAATTTGTGTCCTTCCTTTGACTTCCACCGCCTGCCATACATGTTGTCCTCGAGTTCCTCTGACACTTTAAGGACAGTGGCCTTGCGAGTCAAGTCCCACTCGTCGACGAGAATGCCGCAACTAATGCCGTCTTTGTCGAGCTTTGGATACATTCCCCTTCGAGGAGGACCAAGCCATTTTTTGTCCGGCGAGTGTGCCGTTGGTGGAAGGGAGCGCCGCAACTGCGTCAGCAAAAGACCATAGTAATAATCTTAAGCTAAAAGATATGTAAGGGGGGTGAACCTTCAGAAAGTTTTCCAGCCGCTCTCGCCACAGTTAACCACATCGATGTTCTGACTGTTGAAGAGAAGACGAATGTATCCATCCTGACAGCGTTGGTAGAAGTGCGTAGGGGGGCTCCTCATCACGCTCATACCGCTGGCACTTTGGGTTGATATATGTCTTCACCATCCACTTCTTGGACCAGATGCTGCGCAGTGCCGGGCGTGGAGTCGTAAACTGACACTAGTGAACGCCTAGGGTTTACACGACCATCTGCTATGCTGGGTGACTAAACATGGCTGATGGTTATCGCCCTCGCCCTCCCCAGTGCGCTCATTGATGATTGGCATCCGACGGCACACCGAAGGCGCGACTGAAGTCCTGCACAGAACACCACCTCATCACGGTCACGAATGGAAACAATACATGCAACAGCCTTGCGTTAACATTCAATGTTGAATCCAGGTCCATCTGGGACCTCAATTCGGTGTCTTGCAATATGAGAGGGACATCCGAGATCTGAAGGTACCCTGCCTTCGAAACATACAGAAACCGAACTCGCGAAAATGTTTTCGAAAATCGAATGAACTTTGCTCCATCGCGGTCATGCAAGAAAGGCTTACCAAATACAGAACGTTGCCAAGTTCGTCAAGTTCTTCTACCGTTTCAGGTGGTTCCAGACCATCTGGATTGAAGTTTTTCTGGAGAACGAAGTGCGAGCAATGAGCGTGACGCAAGCCGAAGTCGCCGACACCGAGACCGTGCAACGTCTCGAAAAACTTAGAAAGCTCCGTGGGAATCTTTCTGGCAAAAGAGGAGCACGAGGCTCTTCAAGGGGCCCAAGAACAGCTGCTAGGATATGATAAATCACTTCCACATATCACCTGCATCTATTCTACAAGTCAAAAGATTGTTGTATTCGGCAACTAGATCTGTATCGCAATGCGCATTTGAGATGTACTGAGGAGGAATCCGAATTTCAGAGTGCTTGCAAGCGTTAGGTGGCTGCTGTGCTTATGAGTGCGGCTGTTGCTACCCGGACAGAGGCTCGTCTCGAATGTCTGGTATATTGATGCATTGTATGAGAGAGTGCGGCTGTTGCTTACAACGAAGGGGTCCTAACGTTACGTTCAATGGTGCATGTAAAGAGGCCTTGTTTAGAATTGTTGCGGACTACTGGAATCGCAACGGTGTGAGAAAATAGAACAAGTTCAGGCACAATCGTCAATTCATTTCATCATCAGTCATAATATAGGTATACAGTATGTAATTTATTTTCGGAGTGCGAAGCACGGAGCTATTAAGATGCAAAACTGCAAAGACGAATTATACATAATTATATGTACAGGAGTAAGTTAATACATAATATGTGCCTTAACAGTCTTCTGTTCACTTAGACCTGCACTTCAACTTCGAACGGACATTTCGTAGCTGTGAGGGTACAGAGCCCTCCAGAGGGGCAGACGCGGAGGCCGTGGCGGTTATCTGAGGGCCGCCGGTGCTTGGATCCTCAGATCCAGGGATCGCCCCGGAGGCAGATCCGGCATCTGTTGTTATTGCTGTTGTTGTTGTTGGGAGGGCGCCGGTGTTTTGAATTGCGGACTCTCCGGTGCCCGGTGTTGGATCTTGGGGGCCGCCGGGGTTTTGACTTGAGAGCTCGACGCTCATATTTTTTGGCGGAAGTCCGCCCCCAGGTCCAAAATCGCCAGGTCGTCTTTGTGTGCCTTCTATAGATCATTCGGATATTAGCAACCAATCCAGTTTGAGAGCGATTCAGGAGATTAGAGACGTACATGCGCCGGCCACGGCCCAAACCACGAAAAGGAGGACGACAAACCCGATCTCGAGGTTCTTTTCGAAAAATTCATGCGCCCTTCCAAATACAATTAGCATACTACACAACTCAATATCAGCTATGGGAGCCCACCCGTGGTACTTGTCCTTCGTGCCATCGGGGCCGTCAGGGCCGTCTATCTCGTCATCTTCTGGCGCGTCGGACGCGCCAGGCATTGATTGATTGGCATTATCCCCGAGACAGATGACAGAAAAAGCAATGGCATATTTCTGTTGTTATGATGTTGATGATTTTGATGCTGGGGCAGCGTGAAGGTGGTATAAAAAGAGAGAGAGAGAGAGAGGATGCAGGAAACAAACGCCTTCCTAAATAACAAAACTGGAAGGCGCCGATCTCCCTTAGCGCGCGCGGCCTGAAATTGATGCCTTAGCCTTTACATAGAAAGTGTTGGTTGCTTCGTACAATCGAGATGCCTGGCACCAGTACGCAGCGAGTGTTAGAAATTAGGTGCGCTAAACCTAATTCGGATAATTGGCGAAGCATTGACTATCAAGAAATTTCGAGAATTG
>JAMAFX010000483.1:0-13480 GCA_023625875.1 Trichocomaceae sp. PYS4502 | reverse complement strand
CAGAGCCGCCCCATACTCAAGCCGGCCATGTTGATTCGTTTTACCCTGGTCCATCACAGTAACAAGGCACCAGCCTTCATTAGGCAGGGGCATTGAGAATAGATCTGGCAGCTCCATAGGCAGCCGATTGCTTAACCTTAGCAGCATAGAGTTGCCAAAAAGAAAGCATAGCTGTGTACGGAACTGTTGCTCAACCTGATTCTGCCCTAGGCACTGGGCCCAGACCTTTCTTGTAAGATCAGGAATCTGAGAGGCAACGTACCCATCTCGTATAGTAGCTAGCCCACGGTCCATGAACTCATCACGTCGGCGTTGGTGCTGGCCTCGGGCAATCGATGTCTTCAGAGCAGTCATAGCTACCCTCTGTGGTCGCGCTGCATTATGGAGGCCCAATGAGGTCTGATGTGCCCAGAGCTCATTAATGGCAGAGCAATAGCTTCGTACGGTATTGTACATCAGGACAAGTTCAGAGCAAGCCTCATCATCATCGCTCTCAACAGGCAGCTCTTCAAATGCCGTGGAGGGAACACTATTCTTCTCCCTCTTCCGCTTGGGAGGAGGCCCTTCTGGCAGCAGTTCTGCTGCTGCCGTTCTCTTGCGCTTCCTCTCTGCCTTGAGCCTCTGCCTGCGGCGTGGAGGGCGGCTGGCAACTTCCTCTTTGATAAACAGGAGGAGCTTCCCTTCGTCAACATAGTCTCCTGGAAGATATCTGCCGCCTTCCTTGAAGCCCATCTTTTTACACCAGGCCTAGGACTTCAGAGTTAGCGCTTAGAGTATATAAAAAGCGAGGAGAAACCTAATAACTACCTTCCACTCCTTCTGCTTTGGCTCATAGTTTTTCGTTGTATTCTTAGGCCGGTGAACTCTATGATACTCTAGGACCTCATCAAGAGCCTTTTGTATAGCGATATCTTCCGGTCGGGGAGGCTCGATCTCGGTGGTCGCGATGTCAGGGGCCTGTATCTGTAGAGGAGCGGTCCTTGGAAGGAGGCCCAAGAGCCGGTCCATCGCGTAATCAACCCTGACAATCAGGCCAGTGACGATGCGCGATAGCGCGTCTATTTCCGTGACTCCACACTGCATTTGGTCAGCCAGAATCGATGCAACAGTATACGGGCAGAGTTGGTGGTGGGTAGAAATAGGAGCTTGATTCCCATACCTACGCGTAATTACTGAGGGCGGAGGCGTGCCGGGGACCTCATACACCATACTAGGCTCAGATTCGTCACATTTCTTTTTTAATTTCTTTGTTTACGTCTTTGTTTATTTCCTTGTTTATTTCCTTGTTTATTTCCTTGTTTATTTCCTTGTTTATTTCTTTGTTTATTTCTTTGTTTATTTCTTTGTTTATTTCTTTGTTTATTTCTTTGTTTATTTCTATTTCTACTGTTGTGCGTACTTCTTCTTTGTTTTCCCAGTTTCTGTCAGGGTGCAGGGTCAGGCAGGACAGAAGGGATTGGGATTGATTCAGATACTCTACAGCTCAGACTATCTCTCACAGATACAGGTACAGGAGGATACAGGACGTAGCTCGAAGAGCTACAAAACTATCAGGACAGACAGGGGCTTCTTATAGTACAGGTCACATGATCAGGCTAAGATGTAGATAAGAGGTAGCGGTCAGGACTTAGGGCAGCAGTGGTCAGCTGACAGGACGGGTCATTACGGCAAGCGGCAGCCGCTAACTAGGACAGCGGGCTGGCACCGTGACATACTACGTATATTCCCAGTAAGCCTGTATTCGATTCCATGTAGGCCAACGTTTGATTCCTACTAGGCTTACGGAGTACATTGGCTTATTATTAATTTCATTCAGGGGTGCTTCGCCCGGCGGAGTCCTGAATCGTCTCAGATGCTTCGAACTTCGAAGTTCGCAACGATTTCATCGAGTGCGCTAATTCACCCACATATTTATTCCAATCTGATTGGCCGACTAAACATTGGCACTTCCTAATGACTTGGCTGTCGCCGGTGCGAATGACGATCTGTTGCCAGGTGGAACCGGTGGAACCGATGTTATCATTTATCATTTATGGGGCAGATGTGCACTAGCCCTAGAATGGCTAGTCTGCAGATAATCTAAAACAAACCCGGCCATGATTTGATTTTCTGCTTCTGGAGTGAACGTTTCACTAGCACGGCAGTGTTCTATTTAGGAATCTTTTTATGCGAAGAGCTTGATTGGGTTCCTCATTGCTACTCTCATTTGACGTTGCTGCTGGGGTGTGCTTTCTAAGAGCCGAGACTATCGAAATTCTTCATAAAAACTATCTAGTAACTATGGCTTCGCAACTAGTACTGCCTCTGGGTACGACAGAGCTGCTTGTGCAGAAATGAACTTCAAAAACTGTACATGTCGCTGACGGGAAAATAAGAATTAATTGACAAATGTGTCGGTTCGGAGATCTGCGTCGTGATGAAAGGCGACAAAGATAGCGTTCATCTTTTTCTACGAGGAGTCATCATGCTCTCGCACTGACCACAACCAAAAGATGTAGAATTTTCCGGAACTCTGCTAGGATTTGACGATTATGTTAGTACGTATCTACCCATCTAAGTACATCAACTTGTTTCTGAGGCACTAACGAAAATTGACAGATATGGTACTGGAAGATGTCACGGAGTTGTATGTCTTTCCAAGAGTTAACCGTAGCTTGACTAGTGAATCTAATAATTGACCGAAAATAAATTGCAGCGACTATGCCAGAAACCAGGAGAAACTTCCCAAAATCATATTCAACGGTAATAACCTCTGCATGGTGAGTTTTCGTTGTCTTATCTCAAAACGAGGAATTCCGCATTTGCAAGTCGTACGAAAGGCTGACAGTATCACATACAGCTGATTCCAGACTGCGAAGGGCCGATTACCAGCTCGTGAAGAGGGAGAAATGATGGTGGATGAATATGTCATGTTAAACTAGTCTACTCATTCGTCGAAACAGGCTTTTGAACAATTGGAGGTGTGCCTCCCGAACTTCGAGTTCGTCCAGTTTTCCAAGAGCCATGCTGTCTTCGGCTAGCTGCTTCTTCTTTTCGGCCATTTCAAATATCTTCTCCTCGATGCTGGATTTCATAATGAACCGCACCGCGGTCACCTCACGGACTTGACCTAATCGATGCGTGCGCTTGATCGCCTGCTCGACTTTCGCGGGGTTGTACGTGGGTTCCATGATATAAACCTTTGAGGCGTTCGGTAGATTGAGTGATTCACCTCCAGATCCGATGGTAATTAGCAGTATGGTGATGTTGTCATCCTCGGCGAAACTGTCCAATACCCGACTGCGCGCCGCAAGAGTCATTGTTCCGTCAAAACGGGTGAATCCATCCAATCCGTTGTCCTTCAAAGCAATCTCTATGAGATCCAAATGGGACGTCCATTCTGAAAACACCACGCTCTTGATGGGAGGTCCATTTTCCAAGTTAGCACTTTCCTCTGCCGAGCTTTTCAAGTGTTCTATTAACGCCAACGTCTTGGTGTGCGGTCCCTTGTACTTTCCTGGAAGCTTTTCCCGCCTCCGCTCTGCTTGACTTTGTGCATACTGTTCTAGACCCGCTGGCGTAATAGTAGAATAGGCCATGGGAATCCAGTCTTCGCATTTTATGCACTGGGTTTGACTGGAGGATGGCATTGGCCACATCACAAACTCGTCTTCGATCGTATTAAAGCATTCAGGGCAAATAACGTCCAGGCAAGGGAACACCACGGCTATTGGGCTTTCTGGGTTAGCAGCACCCATCTCTGGGTCGCTGTTCTCGACCAGTGGATTATTGCACATCGCACAAACAGCGGCTGAAGATTCTTCCATCAAGGTGAACATCTCGTAGGCCTTCTTGTCAATGCGTCCACCCTGGCCCTCGTTTTCTTCCTCTTCAAGATCAATGGGGTTATGGACACTGCCCTTCATGCGTTCACGGTCCTCCTCGTTGAGCAATTCTTCCCCATGGGCGCTAATCCGACGAAGCGTCATGATAGTCTTGAGCACATGATGATACTCCCGGCTCTTCATACGACTATTGCCTTTATTTGCTATCTTCATGTGGTCAGACTTTGGACGGAAGAATTCATGCAGCTGAGCTTCCTCCTCCGAGAAATCTAGCATAATAATCTTGTCGTGTCGAGGAGGAAGATTGATCTTCTCGTCAGTGCGGCGTAGTGTAAACGAGTCCACAAGCACGCGCAGACTCTCAAAGGCACTGGGATCGCATAGTTTAAAAGGTCTAAGTATGTGAGCAGCAAAGTTGGACTTCTCATCGTACGGACACAGCCGAAGGAACTTTGTCCCAGATGCAAGGTCTTCAAGGCGGTTCTGAACAGGCGTTCCAGTAACAGACCACCGATTCTGTCCATTCAAACGAAATATTGCTTGACTTTGTTGTGCGGACTGCTCGCTAATTGCATGGGCTTCGTCAAGGACAATGCGAAACATGTTCATCTTAAGCAAAGGGCTGTTTGGTCGCTTAAATCTGGTGCTGCGAATTTCACTGGAGATTGTGCGATAAGTCGTGATAATCAAATCGTACTGGGATAGTTCCTCGACATTTGTGATTCTCGAACGGCCATGAAATACGTAATAAGAAATCGCATTCTGATCTAGATGTTTCTTGATCTGAGAAACCCAGTTGTGGACGGCACCAGCAGGGCAAACAAGGAGCGTTGTCCTGGCATTACGAATACCAGGAAAGCTTTTCATTAGGTCGATATCAGGCGGGCAAGTTTCCCATTCTCGCGAATACGGGAGTGTCTCAACAACGAGAGAAAGAATGCTCAATGTTTTGCCGAGACCCATCGTATCAGCCAATAAGCCTCCATGCGTCTGTGGAGGTTCTCGATAGACAGTCATCCCACTGATAGTTTCACGATACCGTTTGTTTCCTCTGCTGTCGTAAACGACACGCCACAGGGAGTTGTTCTCCTCTTCTTTGTCTCCATACTTGCGGTCTTTCTCCTTCTCCAACATGAACCACAACGCTTGTTTCTGAAGACCGAGAAGAGGCGTACGAATCAGTGGCGAAGGTTCCTTTTCAGGAATATTCTCCGTGGACTTCAGTTGATTGAACATTTTCATAATATCGTCGTTAATCTCTTTAGCCGTGCGGACTTCATAGGGCATCACCGCTCGTGAGCGGGAACTAGTCACTCCTTGACTCACCGTAGACGATGTCGAACCAGTGACTTCGACATCGTCGTCCTCAGGCGGTTCTACATTCGCTCAGTTAGTGATTCTCTATGAATGCGTAACTGAAAAAGAAAGAGAATCAAAGAAGAAAAGAAAGATAGGAATACGTACCTGTAGTAAGATCCACAATCGGTATGGCAGATTGAGATGATTGTTTCCCATCTTCGATACATTCACCAAGGCCACGATTTCCCGAGTCACCAAACTGGGACTTGGTCTCGGTTGGTGCCTCGTTAATAGCCGTCTTCAAGCGCTTTGTAGGCTGGTCTTCACGACGTTCAACGTTGTAGTCCTCAATAAGAGAATTTCGCTCATTTTTCGAGTCTTCAGTCTCTCTGCTGCGCTTTCTGTAGACGTCTTCTTCGTTTCCACTGGAGATTTCGTCGCTAGTGATAAGGTCGTCCATGGTGGCCATGATGATGATGTAAAGGAAGGATTTGGCAGAAGAAGATCTTGAGAGTTGCCCTATCAAAACCAAACCGGTTACCGCATTTGGTTTAGCGTCGTACGCCCAACGAGGATTCTTCCTAGCGTTAGAATCCAATATCAAAATCTTCTTCCTTCCTGCATATTGCAACATATCACGCTGATAACCTTTAGAGAGTAGTGCGGAAATGGGGAGTATATCTCCGCCAGATGACACCGAGACCGGCCTATCTGGAGTCGAGAGGATTCGCTTGGTGATATGATTTTGTTGGCAGCTCGCAATCACCACAGAAATGTCCAGGTTAGTACACCCGAGGCCCAGAGGTGGTGATGACACTGATCCCTTTATCTATATTGACCTCAATTCCCTTGTTAAAGTTAGCAGTCTCCCTGGTGATTGGGTTCGTATCCCGTGCGCAGAAGAACCCCAAGCCAATCCCTTTACGTCATTATCAATTGGAAGCTCGAGGCTGTGGATGAGGATTCTGGCAATTGGCATGCTGTTCGAGTGTTCGGGATATCTTGCTTGCTGACGGTGCTGTCCTCGGATCGACGGTCGAGGATCTCTCAACTGCCAGAGCAGCGCCTAACTCTAGCGGTATTTCTGCCACCATGACTTTCAAACCACCGAAAACCCCGTAAATATGCCAACTTTCGCTTTTGTCATTTGCATCAGCCCAGTTCGACCTGGACTACATCAGAGCATAGAACCACGCTCGAGCAAGACCGTCAGTCGCTACGGAAGTCACTCTTTTGAAAATATCCACTCTGCTCTCCTCTGATCATTCCATTACCTGCTCTATCTGCTGAGTCACGTCGACATTTTGAATCCATGAAACGACAAATCAAAAACGGGGACCTCGCTGGAATGAGTGTCGACGGGGGATTGGGGAGGCTCTTTTCTCTGCTATAAGGGCATCTGAGAGTCGAAAGGCACAAGGCGATTTGACTCCAAAGTTTGGTCACATCTCTGAATTGTCATGTGAGGAGAATAACGCATCTCCGAAGGCTGGGGTTGCTTGGTTCGACGTTGGACAAGTAGGCGTTCCGTCTCTCGAAGAAAACGATGGAGACGACAAATGGGGTGACATGGCCATATATTGATTTTCAAAGTATGCGCATAGCACAAGGGAAAAGTATAGCTATTAGTATTCCGGGAACTTCCAAGAGTGAATGGGAATACTGGCCTGGTGTCAAATTCTTTTCTGGAGCGCATAGCGATGTCCCACTTTCCCAAGGTTAATCACAGAGCTACCGAAATTTTCCTCATCTCCTACTCAGAACCGAGTTAGAGAGTTGATAATAATCGCAACAAGCCCTCGGGCCATACAAATGGGCATTCCTTTGGTCGTCATCCTTCTGACATCTACTCAAGAGATATATCGCAAAGAAGACGTTGGCAACGCGTGCATGTGCAGACATCGGTCTTCATGCCTTCGCCATGGATGCCTATGATATACTGACCGAGGCAACGGCGGAGATGTCAAAACAGAAGCGCATATAAAAGCTCGAGCAGAGAGAGCATGTGCTTGTGGCCCCGGTTCTATAACTCTATCTATTGAGCATATCGATGTGCCCACAGCGGATAGAATTGCAACCGGGCACGAAAGAGATAATTGTGGACTCAGGTGGTGGTAATCGCAACAACAACAACAACTGAGGTCGATAATATACCAGAGCCGATCCGAGTCCTTTCCTTAAACGAGCTAGAGATGACGACAGCCCAAGGAAAGAGAATAAGAGGGCATCTTACTCCGTACACAATGCAGTTATTGATCTCTGTATTAAGGTATCTCCTGGTGTCTATCATGGCGCTGTTGCTGTGAAGCCAGCCGGCCTTGTAGCTGGCGATTTACTCGACGTTGTGGAGCGCGCATCTGTCGGAAAGATTGATCATCTCGAAAAGCTCTCTCGAGCAGCGAATAATCATCATGCTCCGCGACGTCCGATTAGCTCGGGATGCAGTACGAGGCGTTACATAAGCCTATTTTGATCTGGCTGTCGATGCTATGAGCGCGGAGAGAGAATTCTGCGGATGCCGTTGGTGGTCTTGGTCCTGGAAGCGAGATCATCGCCAATGGCGATGCCCATCAGAGCCGTGGTATGTATAAATCACAAGCAGGGCACCTAGTAGATACTACCTAGGTAGAAACACGCCTCACTTGCAACATTTGGAAGGGCAAGCTGGTAGAGGCGGGAGAAGGACCTTTGAACCGGCGAAAGCGTTCACTCGGTGGCTCGGACAATAGGTATGATGCTATGGACGGCATAGAGGATGATTAACCACGTCGCGAGGGCGGAGCATTTAGTTACGATAAAGACCAACTCGGATGGACAATTATTAATATATTATTAGAACAATGAGTGAACACCAAGTCCCGTGTCAGTTGTGACACATTCGCAGACTTACAGACTGCTGACAAATTCTCACGGTACATAATACGCACTACTATGTACAATGACATACATACGTAGTACATAGTAACTTGTCAGATGCCTTGCGTATTGTTAACTTCTGTAACACAGATTCGCTCATAAAATTGTGTGTGTACGAGTGATTTTACTGTTGTCTCTGTTCTTTTTTTTTTGTCTGACAGGGAATTGTCCTCTATAATGAAAAATCAAAACCCCTCGCTTTAATACGTGTTTCTCCCTGATTGGCAAGCCAGTTGGGCCTCTCTGTGCTGTGCACTTCACCAATAATATGTAATAATACTGTCGGTTTACTCCGGTCCCAGATCACGAAGCAAGGATTGGGAGAAGGCTAGTCCGACAAGCCTATATAGGGTTCGGCTGTATACATATACGATATTTGTGGGTGCATAAAGCACGTGTACACGTTAATGTACGTATGTACTCAAGGGGTTCAGGAGGTACTGAAGTTGTTATGGTAAATTGTATGCGATTGTATGTATCCTAATCTGTCACCAACGCGGTCTTGTAGTCTCTCCCTATCCCAAGAGAAGTCACGTGATGACCTCAGGCCTGGTGCGCGGGAGCAAGGCATCTCGATTGCTTCCACAAACCAACAATATTGATATTATAAAGCCTAACTAAGAAAAGAAGGGGGCACCGGGGGTGCCGCGGTGGCTATAAAGGGGGTTGCTGCGTACGTGCTAGGGATATAGTAATCCCGTTCCGTTCATAGTACGAATCGATAGCGTACACCTACGGCGTACGATGATTCGTAGGATCGCTATTCAGACAAATACCATTCCGTCCAACATAACTACATAGAAAGTAAACCTGGCTTGCGGTTGACAGGCCCGACAGGTGTGCCGAACCGACAGGCCAATCAGCTGACAGTGTCGGCCGACTATCCGACCACTAGGTATCCGATAGCCCCAAAATCTCTTGGCAAATATTTACATCTCCCTTTACAATCCTATTACTACTGCTATGTTTTTAGCAAGTTCATAAATACTAAATGGATAAAAGAGGATTCCATAATATAAATATATAATTAGTCACGCCACAAAATATTATAGAAGAGTATCTAGAATTCCTTGCGCGGCCCAGTCCTTTGCGCATTCTGATGCTTCAAGCAGTCGTACACTGGTCTTCGTACGATCCCATGGGACACGACGACGAGTACCTGAGAAAACTCTCTCTAGCTTGCCACTCATTCCGGGTATCGAGAGAATTTCGATTGCAAGCTGTGAGAGCTGTGGATATCTTCCATGCTGGATAGGCTGACTCCACCATTGAATGGCTGTTGTACCATGATCCAGCATAACTGGGTTTTCATTAATATAGTTATCAAACTCGTCCTGGCTCGGCGGACGAGTTTGCTTCAAAATCTGCATTCGGCGAACTTTATGGAAAGCAGAGAGATTTTCCTCTGGCTGGAGAGCATGCTTGCCTACACTTTCAGACTCGTACAGCGCAGCTGAAAATGGTAGTTTGTCGCGGAATCTCTCCCAGAGCTTCCGTACGATATAGAGCTTCTTTTTTCCTTCGGTGATGATCCTCCCGTTCCCATCCTTTAAAAAAGCTATCCGACATTGTGGATTGAGAATGCGCGCTGCTAGATAGTATGGAGAATCGTCTAATCTCTGGACGTAGGTTGCGCACTTTTCCTGAGCACGTTGGAGTCGAGGAGCCATAAACTTGTCTTTAGCTTTATTAGCTGTCTCCTACAAAGAAAGAATTAGTTAAAGAAACATGGTTAAAAGTATAGTACGACTTACCAATGTAGTTTGTATTATACTCTAAAGAATGCCAATCGACTCCAGAGTCCGTTCTAACGTTGTGCGATCTCCCTGAAGATACAGGGTTGCTTCATGAAAAGATTGAAGGAAATCATGAATTGACCGAAGTTGTACCCATTCACTTGTTGTAAGGGTATCATCTTTCGAGATATCATCTTGATAATGCTCAACGTAAAGTTGAAGCACAGCCTTGATTTTATCCTCTAGAGCCACGCTTAACATAGTAAACCAGCTATTCCATCTCGTACGGTTGTCAAGAGGAATGATTTTACCAGCACGATCTTTGAACCATGTTGTGCGATTAGCGGACTTGCGGATATGCACAACATTGTTGTGGAGTTTTCCCATTGGTCCCATGATATCTCGAATGTTTTTACCTTTTTCGTCAGGCATTAGCTCCCAGCCTATTTCCTCATTTTTCTTCTTCCTCCTGTCTTTCGACTTTGCTGGTAGTGGTATTGATTGTAAGGCTTCTTCTTCAGCCTCTTCTCCTTCCTGTTCCTCATCTTCCTTATCGTATAACTCCATGAGTTTCTCATCCTTTTTTGAACTGAACAGAAAAGCTTGAACGATGAGATTGATGACATGTCCTTGACAGCGAATTCTTTGATGCGTTGCGGTCCACGCAATCTTATGCTTGAGGCTAAGCCATTGGCCTATCATACGACAAAGAACGTCATTTGACCCAGCATTATCTCCAACGAGGGCACCAATCTTCGTTTCAATTCCATACCCAATGAGAACCGGACGAAGCGCCTCCCACTGATCTACTCCACTCTGACTATGTACTGTACGAAGGGCAATCAGAGGGTTCTGATATTTATCCTGGATATCGACAAAGCTGGCACATATTCCCAGAAGAAGGGAATGACTCGGAGAAGTCCAAATGTCAACAGCAAGATGGATGTTCGTCTTTGCTGATTGAAGTACTTTTCGCACAGTATCCTGGCTTTGGGCGAAGTGTTCAACAATCCATTCTGTTATTGTTGAATGATGAATAGGAATAAACGAGGGCGATTCTCGATTCAGTGCTTTAACGAAAGCATGAAACTCCGGCCATTCTACGCAGGAGAATGGAAGACGTCGCATGATAATGAGATTTAAAAGTGTTCGTTTCACGGCATCTTGCTGTACCGTCCGCCTTAGAACTTCACCCTCAAGACCCTGAACTTCTGCCTTTGTTAAAAGCTTTCCATATAGGTCGTGGACCGAAATCTCCCCGAGATTTCTCGCCGTCGTACGAACATCATTCTCTTCCGGGCTCCATTGAATCCCATGGTGTCTCCGTAGATGACGTTGCAGTCCTTGGGTTGACGCATGGTGTCCTTTTTCGTCTTGTGGAGGGCAATATTTACAGAAATAATGTTTTTTAGTTCGGACCTTTTCCTCTCTTGTTGCGGTACCACAATGCTTGTGGATTGAAGAGGATAGTCTCGGGATTGGTGAAGAACGACTCGTTGAGATACCGTCGTTCACCGCCTGGTGCACGCTACCACCTGATGCACGATTTCCTAAGCCGCGCCCAAAAAACACGTACTTTTCAACACGCGATAAATCCACCAATATGGACCCGATTACGCTCGCGATAAAAGAATTGGAATCTTTGAAGCCAGGAGAAAAGATTAATGTCACAAAAGTTGCAAAAAAGTACGGTCTGAGCCGTTCTACGCTATCGAGAAGATTTCGGGGTAAAACGGGCTCAATAAAAGCCCAATATGAGAATCAGCGATTTCTTACAAACCAGCAATCAAAAAGTTTATATGATTATATTGACATGCTTACTAGGCGCGGCTTACCACCTACCAAGCTTATGATCAAGAACTTTGCTACAGAAATCACTGGAAAAAAGCCTGGAAAAAACTGGGTAGCGCGCTGGCTTCAACAGCAATCCGGCCGCTTGGTTATTAAGAATTCCTCGGGCCTTGACAGTGACAGGAAAAAAGCTGACAAAAAGGAGCGATATGAGCTTTATTTGAAGCTTATAAAGGAAAAAATCGATTTTTATAATCTTCAACCGAGCCAGATTTACAATATGGATGAAAAAGGCTTTTTGATAGGCCT
This sequence comes from Trichocomaceae sp. PYS4502, assembly GCA_023625875.1. Lineage (NCBI taxonomy): Eukaryota > Fungi > Ascomycota > Eurotiomycetes > Eurotiales > Trichocomaceae > Trichocomaceae sp. PYS4502. The sequence goes on along the minus strand of JAMAFX010000483.1, from coordinate 1,605 downwards.
TCTTCAAAAGGGCCACCGCGTTTTTTCCAAAGCAGCCTACGAGCAAGGATATAAGCAATTTTTACAGGATGGAAACCGGGAATGGATTACTACGGTGGCTTGTATTTGTGCTGACGGCACAGCTTTACCCCCAGCTTTGATATATGCCGCCAAATCAGGGAATTTGCAGGATTCCTGGCTTCAAGATTTTGAAGCTGAAAAAGCTGAAAATCGGTGTTATTTTGGAGCTTCAGAAACAGGCTGGACGAATAATGAATTTGGGCTTGAGTGGCTTCGTATATTCGACCAAGAAACCAAGGCCAAGGCCAGCCGGGGCTGGAGGCTCCTAATCATGGATGGCCACGGCTCCCACGTTACCATGAGCTTTATCGAATACTGCGATAAAAATCGAATCTTATTGGCTATTCTACCGCCTCATTCGACGCACAATTTACAACCTCTTGATGTGGCTTTATTTGCTCCTCTGGCTAAGGCTTATAATAACGAATTAGACGAATTTGTACGTCAAAGCATGGGCTTGAGCAGGATAACAAAAAGGGATTTTTTTAGGCTTTTCTGGCCGAGCTGGAAACGTGCTTTTACGCCGGAAAACGTGCTCTCAGGCTTTAAAAATACAGGCCTGAGCCCGCTCAACCCGGAGCTTATTTTATACCGTTTTACGCACCAGCCAGATAGCCGGCCGTCATCAAGTGGATCAGATACGTCAATTCTCTCAGCTAGTGATTGGAGAAAAATTGAAAAGCTTCTACATGAAGCCGTGGGTAAAATGGTCAATTCTAAAGCCCAAAAGCTTTCAAATACGGTGACGGCGCTTGCTACGCAAAATCAGCTTCTAAAAAATGAGAATCGGGGCCTCAAAAACGCTCTTTTGCATGAGAAAAAGCACCGCAGCAAGGGCCGTACGTTATTATTTGATTTACCCACGGAAAATGAAGGTGGCGCTATTTTTTCAGCCCTGGAAAGATTCAGCAAGCCCGGGAGCAGCAGCAGCAAAAAAACGAGCAAGCTGAGCTGGAAAAAGCTAGAAAAAGTGATAAAAAGCTTCAACAGCAGCTAGCCAAGGAAGCTAGGGAGCTAGAAAAAGCTGACCGAGCCCAACAACGTCAAATTCAACGTGAGAAGCGCGAGGAAGAAGCTGTTCAAAAACAGCTCGCTCGAGCCGAGCAAGAACTCTACAAACTAGCTGATTTACCATTTCAAAATGACGACCTTGCTGCTTCCAAGCCTCCAGCAATTCAAAAGAAGCAAAAATCACCAAAAAAGAAGCCAGCTAGGCCTCGTATGAGCGTGGTGCACGCTGAGGTGCCCGTTGTGGCTACAAATCGCCGCGGTCGGGAAATACGGCTGCCTGAGCGTTTTCGTTAATAAAAATTGGGCTTATTAGAATCTCCGTAGCTTATTTACTCAACACTAAAGAATTCTACATTTTTTATTTTTATATGGTGGTGTAAAGCTTCAAAATAATATATATAAAAAATCGCCAAAAGCGTGCATCAGGTGGTAGCGTGCACCAGGCGGTGAACGACGGTAGAGTCCACATCGGCTTCGGTGTCAGCGGCGCTCAAAAGAGAAGAAGATGTATTTACTTCAAGAAAATCATTGTCG
>JAMAFX010000477.1:0-10910 GCA_023625875.1 Trichocomaceae sp. PYS4502 | reverse complement strand
CATCTTATGTGTCTCGAGGAAACATGCGCTAAGCCTAAAAGGGGGTGCCGTCTGGGAGATGCGGGCAAGCCCGTGAAAATATTACCCTCAGTGATGGACTGCAATTGCCGGCTGGTGCGCATGTCGAATTCGCCATTGTCCCCATTCAACAAGACAACACCATTAACTCAACCGAGTTCGATGGGCTACGTTACTATCGTTTGCGACAAGCGCCATCTCAAGCTCATCGTCACCAGTTTGCGACTACTAGTGAATCCGTCTTGCACTTTGGACATGGGCAAAATAGTTGTCCTGGCAGATTTATGGCGTCCAATGTCATCAAGATGACCCTTGGAAAGATGTTGTTGGAGTATGACTTCAAATTGGATCAGTTCAAAAGACCTGAGGGTATACATGCTTTTTGAGTACAACTTTCCTAATCCTGAGGTACATCTTCTGCTGAAGAAGAGGAATAAAATGCCCTCCGTATAGTTACCGCAATCTGCCATGGCCCTTTTACCTAGTCTGAGGTTCGATCGAGTTTTTAATATGGAGTAGTAGGAGTATATTATGTTAAACATTTTCTAGCAAGTTTGAACAACGTGCTTGGGCTTTCATTTCTATATTACATACTTAGTGGCCCAACATGGCGGATATGAGTTTTGAGATGGTTGTGGAACGGTTGTCAATCCGATATAATAAAAGCCATGTGTAAAGCGGAATCACGAATATAGTTGTGAATAGCTTCAAGTTGTCGGATATCTGATACACTAATCCCATTCTGGACGACCTTACTAATCGGTGAATCCCCGGAAAGGAAAAAACACAATTGCCGATCCTAGGTTTGGTACAATATTGACAGGCCTACTTTTGGATTCAGGATTGCCATTTGGCCACTGAATTGTGTATATAAAGAGATCAAGATGCGTAGCTAGCTGTGTTTTTATTGGGGAATGTGCAAATCAGAGTCAATTATTCCTCACCCAGATTGTACGCTCCTATCAGAGCCTAACCCCGTTCGGACTAGTACCNCTGTGTTTTCATTAGAGAGTGTGCAAATCAGAGTCAATTATTCCTCACCCAGATTGTACGCTCCTATCAGAGCCTAATCCCGTTCGGACTAGTACCAAAAGATTCCAATAGTTATGAGCCCGGGATCCCTGTGAGCTATATTTGAAGCTATTCACAAATCAATCCTCAATTCGGAAATCTTGTACAGCCAGCCACGATACCAAACCCAGTGAGCGTCCTCGATTGAGATACAGTTCAAACAATCCCAAGAGCAATACAAGATATTAGCAATGGATACCAAAAAGAACATTGTAATCCTGAAAACGACAGACGACTGGAGAAGATGAATCGAACAGCTTAGCACGGAGGCAATGAAGGAGAATGTATGGGAATACATTAACCCTGACCCAGACCGGATGGTACTTGAGCCCGCACCAGCCAAGCCCATGGAGCCAGTTGCGCCTGAGATAGACTTCAGCAAGACGAGTGAAGCGCAGCTGTTGTTGCAGAAATATCAGATTGAATCCAATACATACGAGCGACAACTCAGTCGGTACGAGAAACACCAGAAACGTATGAAGCATATGCGTTCTTATATTCTCGACACCGTGTATATTGGACACAAGCCTATGATTCGAGAAATCAGCGAAGTTTCTGAAATGATACGAGAGCTTAAGAAAGAGCTTGCTCCAAAACCAAACCGGGAGAAAGCATTGCTAATCGAGCGGCACCGAAAGCTCGTAATGATGACAAAACCCTTGAGATCAAAGGAATTGATTCAGAAATGGCGAGATTTGATAATTGACATGAAATTCGCCAAATTCAATGAAATTCCAGACGACAGACTAGCCAGGGACTTCATCGAAACAACGGAGAATGTCTTACCCAAATTCTATGAGACATGGACCACACGTATGATCGAGTTCGACCTTGATTCTGGAACCACCAGTCTAATAGAAGCACCGACAGTCGACGAGATTATTAGTCAATTCGAACGATGGGAAGAGGTGTATGCCAAATCTAATCCAACCTCCAAACAAGATATTGCCATGGCAACATTTGGTGATAAATCTGATCAGCCGGAGAAGGAGCAGCACAACCTAACAACACCTCAGTACAAGCCGAGAACCTGCGTATGTGGCCAGGAACATCTGTTTGAAGATTGTCCATATGTGAACATGAAAAAACGGAGCGCCGATTGGAAGCCGAATGAAGCTGTACAAAGAAAATTCGAGCAACTAGAGAAACGTCATGGACACCCTAGAGCCAGGATGCTCCAAAGAATCAAGAAGAAACTGGAAAAGGAGGGCAAGAGTGAGAAAAAAGTCTCATTTTCAACTGATGTTAAAAATGATAGTGGGAATAGAGAATCAGCAAATTTAGTGTATGACTCAGACGAGTATATTGGTATACTTCTCAATGCCAAGCAGCCGCCTCAGAATCCACCGATTAGCACAGCATTGTCAGCTTCAGTTAGGAATCTTGATATCAAGGACATGACTCTACTCGACAGTGGAGCAACGGTCCATATCACAAACAAACGGGATAAGCTCATCAACATGCAGTCGAATGCTCGAACGATTACGGCCGGAAAAACAGAGATCCAAATGTATGGACCAGGACAATACATTCTACACCCGACAGATCCCATCAGCGATAAAGTTAGACGCAAAGGAATACGGATCTTGGAAATGTGGTATGTGGAACGGTTCCCTACAACAATTATCTCAATGAGCCAGCTTCGGAGTCACAGTATCAAGTATGACGGGAAAACCGACAGACTGTGGAGCGAGCGAACAAACGAGGACCTTTGCCATGTCAAATGCACCGGCAAGCTATATGTGCTTGAATGGAAACTGAACAAGAATTCCAAGAAATCCCTGCCGAAAGAGTTAGCCCTGAGTTCATTTGACAAAAGGACATTAAAGGATCCCGCACAGGTATGGCACAAGAGATTTGCCCATGTATCTGATAAGTCGATTGAGAACCTAGAGAAATCTACTGAGGGAGCAATCATTACTGCACCGTTCCAGAAAAGGAATGAGGAAGGATTCGAGAAAAAATGCGAAGTCTGTGCAACCACCAAGATACGCAAGAGAATTAGCAGAGTTCCGATGACACCACCAAAAAGGCCATTCCAAAAGCTATTTGTGGATATTATTGTCATGAATCTTGCAATGAATAAGGATTCATATGCATTACATGCTGTTGACCCGTACACGAAGTTCCATGTTCTAGCGACAACTCGTACGAAGTCAGTTAACTTCGACCTTGAAAACATGATTGAAGAGACCGAGCATACCTTCAAAACAAGGATTGAGGAAATCCAACTAGATGGAGAGTCATCGCTTAATGGAAACAGCTTCAGGAACTATTGCCAAAAGAGAAAAATCAGGCTAATTGTAACGGTGCCAGATACTCCAGAGAAAAACGGCCCAAGCGAGCGAGCTGGAGGAATTATCAGCATGAAATCTCGCAGCCTAATCCAGGAAGCCAACTTACCTCAAGTATTATGGCCAGAGGCTATGAAAGCTGCTGTTTGGATCCTGAATAGAACTCCGGTAAAAGCTTTAGGCTACAAGACGGCATATGAAATAGTTCATAGAACGAAGCCGTACGTTGGGAACCTGTTTCTATTCGGATCTAAGGCATATGTCAGAGTGGACACAAAGAAAAGTGAAAAGGTGGCTCCGCGCGCCCAGATAGGATTCTTGGTGGGATATGAAGCTCACAATATCTGGAAAATATGGACTACTGGTCCTAACGGATCTAAAGTTATACGCGCCAGAGACGTTATCTTCGACGAGACGAAAAGATATGACCCCGAACATCCATTTGCTAAAGAGATTGTCAGAGAAGGTGTGCAGAGATACGTTGACAACGTTGACATACCAAATATTGGAGACATCGAGCAGGATGATATAGTCGACTCGGTTGACGAAGATATGAACCTACAACAAAGCATAGTCAGCCCAGTTGTGTCAAATATCGGAAATAGTGGAGGCTTATTACCTCATGATTCCATGGATATTGACCCAAGACCAGCCCAAGCACTAGATACGCCACAAGGTGTGCTACAAAGCATGGAGATTGACGAACCAACCCATATCAATATGAACAACAGAGACGAAGCGCAGTTATTAATGCAGAAATATCAGATCGAATCGGATATATATGAACGACAACTCGAGCGGTATGAAAAGCACCAAAAACATATGAAAGATATACGTGCTTTCATTCTCAACACCGTGTATATCGAGCACAAGCCGACGATCCGAGAAATCAGAGATGTTTCCGAGATGATCAAACTGCTCAAGGAAAAGCTAGCGCCCAAGGAGAACCGCGAGAAAGCTCTGTTAATAAAACGTGAGCGAGAGCTTACAATTCCAAAACGAGAAACGAAGCCAAAGGAACTAGCAAAGAAATGGAGGGAACTTCTCGTGGACATGAACCTTGCAAATTTTAAGGCACTGACGTCCGAACAGCTTGCAAGGGACTTTATCGACTCGACAGAAGGAGTTCTTCCTAAGTTTCACGAACTTTGGTCAACCACCCTGCTTCAATATGACTTGAACTCCAAGATGAGCACTCTATCCGAACCTCCAACGATCGAGGGCATATTGAACGAATTCGACTCATGGACAGACGCATATGCGAAAAAGGAATTGAATTCGAAGCCCGATATAACTATGGCGACGTTCGGTAACAAATCCGATCAACCTGAGAAGAACAATGAAACGGTTCCATTAGTTATGAGCCCGGGATCTCTGTGAAATTTGAAGCTATTCACAGTCAGCTATTCACAGATCAATCCTCAACTCGGAAGCCGATATAAGAGGTTGTGCACCAATATATCAAAATTCCCATACATATAAGATCTTTACTGAGTTAGTGCTAGCGTGGAATCGGCTCCAATAATAGTCTGAGAAACTGAGACAACCACCTTGAGCCTCTGGCCATGAGAGCAAGGACCTAGGTCGCCAACTGTGTTGACCCTCTTCTTCACACTCCATTGCTCTATCTAACATCCCTATGGATTGGCCGGTTTGCATACGCATTACCTGGAACAGCTCCGTAGCTTATACCTTCCACCACCTAATGATATCTATGGAGCCTTTTCGAATGAAATCAAGCAGGTTGAATATTAGCATAATTTCGCCCTCTATAAGGTTGACTACCTTGTAATTAAATGCAATTTCCCTTCATCTTGAAGTGATAGTATTTTTGAGTCTCAAACAGGTTTGGGCAACTTAGAGTCCCGTTTGAGTCGCCATTTCTAATGTTTGATGCCTTTACTTGTTTCTCCTGTGATAGTGCGCAGTGTGCACTAATACTGAGCACTGGCAAGAGTTTTTCATCGACCTAGAGATTGAGGACAGTTGTAGATATCTAGTGCCTACGAGTCACTACATATATGCATATATGCTCTACGATCTATTGTTAAGCTTTATGGGTAAGGAAAAGATAGCAATGAAACCGATGGAATTGCGACGGCTTTTATGGAATGTTTAGAAATGCAAGTTAATCACATTGTGATATTGAAACACTGAACTATTGAACCCATATCCAAAAAGTATGAACTCTGTAGATCTTTTTTTTTCGTCCGCACAGGCCTTTGAATGGAGCTATTCCTTGATTCGAGGCTTCCTGTTTACATCAGTGATTAAAGTTGCTTTTGCGTACCTAGGTAAAATGCTATAGCGGTTTTAGATTAAGTATTGTGTCATTAACTGATGGCTCCATTCATTAATACCTGTGCATCAAATGCTTTCTCTTCACGACACTGTGTGACAGTCATCGCAAACAAAGACAGATTTTTCTCTCTCCTTTTTTCTTCCCTTTTTCTTCCCTGTTTATCCTCTCAAAAATCCTGCACATGCACAGCTAGCCAAATTGCAAGTCAACTCAAAGCAGACAAGCTTGTGTCTTCTGAAGATACCATATTTTCGATACAGATCCTCAGCTCGGATTATCCCACCAACAAGTTATTCAACTATCTTCATTCCTCCTTTCGACAAGGAAGGAGGGAAGTCAAAAGCACCTAATCATGTCATCCACCTACAAATTTGGAGTGGAGTTGGAGATGTTTCTGAGATTGAAGAAACTCCCTCAGGATGTCAATGCCCGGAATCCTGACAAGAACGATCTAATCAAAGTCGCCGACTACATCGTCAGCTCTTACAACTCGAGGATAAAAAGCAATTCTTCCACTGGACAACAAGAAATCCAATACCCCTACATGTCACGTCCTACGTGGGAACGGCAACAAACCGCGTCCCTCTTAACTGAATGGGAGGTGCACAACGAACCCAGCTTGTACCTTTTGGGACTTAGTCAATGTCAGGATTGTACGAACCCATTATTCACAGCGCTTGGGGCTTCAAGAATAGAGGCTACAATAATGGTTTTATATTTCTTGCTGACAAGTTTTCTAGGGCCACTCGAGTTTGTATCCCCGGTATTCGATTATCCTCTGATGGGTGCGGAGCGAGGCAGCTTTGGCGCACGCGATTCTATTCGGCAATTTTTTGAAATCTTACAAGGTGAAGCAACGCTTATCACGAATGAGGACTGCTCAATGCAGGTCAGCATCTCGTGTAATGACCGATATGGGTGGGACAATCTGAACGACCTGAAGTCTCTGTCTAAATCCATCGTATACTTCGAAGGTGCGATCAAGTCACTGGTGCCTGAACATCGCCGTGAAAACATCTACGCAAAGTGGAATGCCTCTCCTACGCTGATTACTAGTACTACTAGCACAAGCAATGTCTACTTCGCCAAAGAAAGTGACTACGTGGGCCATGTGAAACTTATTGATCACTGCCACACCTTGAATGACCTGGTCGAGCTGATGACCAATGGAGAAAAAGGTTGGAGCTGGAACTTCGATCATATTGATCCCGCTACGATGGAAGGGCGCGTGGAGTTCCGAAGCCCACCTGGCGTGAATAATTGGGAAGATTGCTTCGCTTGGATACACTTTGCTGTGGAATTTGTTCATGCCTCCATCTTCGAAGTAACTGCTTTGGAACGGCTAGAACTGTTTAGTCGTGATTTTATTGGTCTATCAAGTTTCCTAGACTCTGTCCCATCGATCCTTTCGGAAGATGAGAAAAACAGTTATCGCGATAGGCTACAGATCGATGCTCTTTAAGATGGAAATTTAGGATTACACGCGCATTATTCGTGAAATCTACGAAGAATATCAAATTGATATGATATAGGTGAACTTGACCGTTTTAGGGGACTGCTACTTCTATAGTCTAGGACTTATTAAAATAGCCTGAGCTATAAATAGTAAACATGAGCATTGGCAGGCACTATCAAATAACGATTGATAGTAGAGCTTTAGATGCGCGAGATTTCTCCCTTGGCCCATCAATTGACGTAAGAAACAGCCTCGACATACATATACGTAGATTTATTTTACTTGCTTCGGCGCATCACAACGTAGGTATAAGGACATAATATTTCCTTGGGCAGGTCGCAATCCAGTCCGCGGTACCAGCATATGTAATCATTGCAGGTAATCAAAGTCTGTACTAATAAACCCAAGTTAAGCCACCGGTCTACCAAAAGCCTGGAATTTGGGGGGAATCAAGGGGCTGCATATCAAGGTCTACGTGAGTAATTTTCTAAGCATTTCGTGGGGAAATATCATATGGGATGTTCCATATTTTGACTATTGGGCAAGAGTCCGACAAAATCAGTCTCGAATTTATCCGTTGAGTGGACAAATCCATCAATTTCCAGGTTTTGAACGCTCATATCCAGGTAACCTCGGCTTGGAAATGCATTATGCATGTATTAACTAGGGAATCGCCGCAGAGAGGCGTAGGCGTTGACATAAATCCACATGACTGTATGAATAGCTATTTTTATCATGTTTAAAAAAATACCTAACAAACAGTGTATTATTGCATTATGAGCCATCAATTGGCTGAAATCAGTCCTATCCATCCGGAATGAATAACCGGTATGGCAAAACTTTTTACTCAACCTCCTTGTGCTTTCACGTGGATATGCCTCCATTGTATGACCTCGGTCATGTGCAGTTAAAGACCTCCTCGGGGGGCTTTATATCAAAAGGATTGCTAGGTAGCACTGTGTGACCCTAGGCGGTGCCTAAGAAGGTACCGCCTGCTTCTAGTCAAGGCGGCCATATTTTCTTTCTCTACCTAGGTACACACAACTCATCTTACACAACTCATCTTACACATACTCACATATTCTCTCAAAACATCTTTTAAACCTATCCATCAAGGTGGTGAAAAGAAATAGGAGATAAAATGACTACCCCAGCTGTCTCTCGCGACTCGATGAGGTCTACCTGGCGTTTCGCCAACCGCGATCAATGGACTATTAACCACTGGCTCATCGATGGGCTTAATGTCTCTCACATATCATTTGGCGTGGATATCCCAATTCACTCAAAAGAAGAGAAAGTTCCCTACGTGCCACAGTGGTCAATGAACATCTGGGTATTATTTCATGCACTTATTCCACTGGTTATCCATCATACCTGGGTTTACTTTTTCAAACCTGAGGGTCTCGGAAAATTTGTCGTCTTCAACATCTACTTCTCTGCTTTCAATCTGATCGTAGTCCACGAGACGTATATCCTTCGACGCCTAGCACACAGATACGGGTTTCTTGACGGGGATAAATACAAGCGAGGCGATGTCCCCGACGTCGGCGTGCATCGAGTGGCAGCATCCCTTTATAAAACGACTGGCTCTCGTTTGATCATAGCTATGCTGCTTACCTACAACATGTCTCAACCGCCCCTGGCATTATGGAAGACGTATTTATGCTGGCTACCTTTAAAAATCGGTCTATATGGTATTGCTATCGATTTTTGGTACTATTGGTATCACCGCGCCATGCACGACATCAAGCCTCTCTGGAAGTATCATCGCACGCACCATCTGACGAAACATCCTATTTCACTGCTGGCAGCCTACGGTGATCACGAACAAGAGTTTTTTGATATGGCATTTATTCCATTTCTTACTTATTGCAGCCTCAAAGCTATGGGTCTATCAATGGACTTTTATGAGTGGTGGGTATGCCATCAATATGTTGTCTTTACGGAAGTATTTGGCCATAGTGGGCTTCGTCTTTATATGGCTGCGCCATCACCCCTGAGCTGGCTGTTAAAGATTCTGGACGCTGAGATTGTGATAGAAGACCATGATCTTCACCATCGAAAGGGGTGGCGAACGAGCCATAACTATGGCAAACAAACGCGTGTCTGGGATCGCCTTTTTGGGACTTCGCATGATCGCATCGAATCTATGCAAAGCAATGTTGACTATGTGAACCCTGCTCATATTCCATTATTCTGAAAATGTTCTTATCAATGATTCATTTTTCCTTTGTTGATATGGTTAATGCACGTTTGTATTATTGGCAAGTCTAAAATGAACTGAAATTTGTGATCGAGTGTATGTAGCCTACATAGGGGTGAGCTGAGTTCGGAAAGGTTCCTCGTAAAAACGAATTTAGGACAATTTCTTGCCTCATGCTATTTACTGCCTCAGGCTCCCATGTGCCTGGAAGGTTACGACTCTACGAGTATTGAGAATATTGATCCCTGATTGGCTCACACCTTGCCCGTTGCCCTTTGACCACCCTAAAAGCCCACCATGCAATCGTTGATTTCCTCACGCCGCTCATATACTCTCACTATATCAACTCGGCATCGCGATTGTCACGAGTATTTTGTCATTACAGCCACGGAATGGCGCCGCAGGCACCGGTCGAAGAACAAGCGCTTTTATACTATCACCGGAAACATTACTATCCCGTCAGACCTGGCCAAACACTTCAAAATCGCTATAAACTAATCTCAAAACTTGGATATGAGGCATACTCTACTGTTTGGCTGGCATGGGATAGCAGGTAAACCACTTATTCTTACAAGTGATTACGAAACGTACCTACTCGTCTAACAAATCGAGATAAGATCGAATAATATAAATGCATAAAAGTCTGCATCAAAGTTGATTCGAAATAATCGCCGGTTATTAATGAAGTCAAGATGTTACAGCGCTTGAGAAAATACGCCCAAGAGGCCGATCATCCAAGATCAGATTTCACACGCCTTGCCAGTGATATCTTTAAGGTAGATGATCACTACGGTAGCGCAATGAAGCTAGAGAGCCCCAGTCTACTTTTTCTACAAAGATCCTTTGTTGATAATAGAATTCCTGCGATCCTTCTTAGGGGCCTGATACGTCGACTATTTGTTTCGGTAAATTGGCTGCATGGAACCTGTGGTGCTATACATACTGGTATTATAAACTCATCAAATTAATTCGTTTTCTATTCTACCCGTAAACTAACCAGATATTTTATTAGATATATCACCACAAAACGTCTTGATGGCGGCCAAAGAAGACCAACCCAGTGCGAAAGATATCGAAGGCGAAGAATGTCAAAATTCAAGTGTACCAATGATGGGTAATGAAATTCCAGTCTACCGGTCTATAGTGCCCAAGCTTAGGCTGTCTGGAAATCACATTCTCACTGAGTTCGGGCAGATGCGATTAGCAGAGACTGGTAATCAGGACTGGTGTATGTCTGACTCATACCGGGCTCCAGAAGTGTTGCTGAAGCTACCTTGGAGCTTTCCAGTGGATATCTGGGCAATAGGTGTTATGGTAAGGCTACTGATTTACTGTGAGCCCTTTGCTTCGCTAATACAAAATATCAGATGCTTGAATTGCTGGAAGGGAAAAACCTTTTTGATCCCATTGATTATTATTTGCTAATACCCCGCTCGACTTTTGTCATGCGGATCCTCTCTAATATGCGGCAGAGAAAACCTCCTGTTCTCCTTCGGTGAAAAACTCTGCACCTAGTGTACACTGTTCGCGCTCTGGGTACCTCTCTAGATCCTGTGTCGCGTCGAC
>JAMAFX010000475.1:0-10054 GCA_023625875.1 Trichocomaceae sp. PYS4502 | reverse complement strand
TTTGCCACGCCGATTGCTGCGATTCTATTCGTCTTCTGGATTCCTTTTCTAATCGTACTACTGTTCCAACGAGGACCCGGTAAACAAGAGCCAATCCAATGCAATCGCCGGAAACGCCGCAAAAGTCGAGCTCTCAGGGCTCAGAGGAGAGCAAGGGAAAGCGAAAGGAGGAGAAGAAGAAAATAGCAACAATGGTATCCCAGTCCTCTTTCTAAAACACTTATATCAACATTCTAATAGATCGCAGAGATCGCAGATGGACTGGGAAGCTTGATATTCCGAAATCTTGTATTTCCTACTGATACCTGCATCGACCCTCTCCATATTGACTCATCATACATGTTTCATCAAATCACCTGTCTAGAATTCTTGTGCTAAATAGCCCTCACGATGGCATGGACCTGTTCTCCGCACGTCAAGCTAAAAACCCTTTGTTATGCTTGATCCAAGATCGACTTGAAGTCCATTGATCTGCCATTGCTGTTCGTTGTTTTTTGCTTGTAGGTCATTGATCTGCCATTGCTGTTCGTTGTTTTTTGCTTGTAGGTCATTGATCTGCTGTTGCAGTTCGTTGTTTTTTGCTTGTAGGTCATTGACTTGGCGTTGCATTATGTCGATGCTTGTGTTGTGTCCGTCTGTCTTGGTTCGCAATTCCTTGATCATTGTCATTGCGATCCTGAGACCCTTATCCGTACCCCCGTGCAAAACCTTTGTTGTCTTGTCGAGAGGTTCATATTGAAGGTTTTGTTCACCTAGCGAGGGATGAGGATTGGCGGACCCAGGTGATGTAATAACGTTCGAAGAATGCTCGGGGGATCGTGAGAAGTCCCTCTCTTTAGGCCAACTAGGAAAACGAAGAGCGCTGTAGCCGAAGTTGTAATTCTGACACCGGTCACAAATTAATTGGAAAGGTTACTCCAACCATCAAGTAGGTATGAGCTTACTGGAGGACGACTAAATTTGTCGATATCGCTCGGGGCGACGGGTTCTTGCTTATTTTTCAGCCCACGAGGCACGTAAATGCACCCTAAACCCAGTTGCTTGCATCTCTCACATATGTCCCCGCCAGAGCATTTTAGTTTCCTTTGACGGCATTCCGTGCAAGCTGTTTTTAACATTTTTGCATGTCGGGTCGTGCATAGGTCAGCGCGTCACTGTGTGCAAGGACTGGCGTTTTCTCGGTAGACTCACGGTCACGGTGGCCCCTTTATTAGTTGGATCCCTATATACTGACCTGGCATAGTATAAAAGCGTGTGATGGCTTTGTCCTTCTTAGTCTAAAGATGGTCGAAGCACACTAGTGGATCGACTACCCTGGCATACCCATGCAAGACGAAGCTAGCTATGCTTTGACGTTCTACATTGAAGGCAAGGTCTAGATACGACGAACGTAGCAGAATTGAATACGTGGCTATCTGCAACAGCTAACAACGAATGATATGCTCTAAGCATTAGTACCCTAGCCGCCAAAATCTCTCGATAGCAAATGCGGCTTCTCATTAATACAGATCCAACTCCCGTTTTCATTGCTCCGCGATCTCCAATTAAGCGTGCTCAGACTGTACCAATACGTGGCCTCATGCATTAAATGACTACAAGGCCAAATAGAGCCAGGACTGAACTAGGTTCTGCATCTGCCGACTGAGAGTCAGAATGCTAGATCAACGTTTCTTTGTTCCTACCAACTCACAAATCACTCTTCTGCGTTTTGTTTCCGATCCTCGAGAATCCTAATTCGACGCGATAGGTTCTTTATGATTTCTATTGTCTCGACTAAGGCCGTTCGAGTTTGATTGTATAGTTCTTGATATCGGGCATCGTTTTTCTCAATCGTTTCAGAAATCCTATGATCAACATGTGCACAAGTGTTGCTGACAAGCATCTCCACAGCTCGTAGTAAAAATATTGTTCTAGTTGTATCATCGAGGGGTGTGCATGCTGTGGCATGCGTTTCACATCCTTGACATTTTGTACCGCTTGTAATGCACTTTATAACGTTAACATGGGAATCTTAAATTCGCATATATATCAACTTACTGCAATATTACTCATATAGCATGACTCACACGGCACGACATTCGCGTATCCAAGGTTCATCTTATAAGCTGGTCTAATGTCATTTAGTCCGCTAGTAAAACAGAGTAAATGTTAATTCATCTTACCTCGCTGCTTATTGAAGGTAAATTTATTTCTGCTTTCTCCAGAAATACGAAACAAGACTTAAAATTGGATATAGATGAGACTGAGAAAAACCAAAATAACTTCAAAGATAGTCATTATGGTAGGAGATGTAATTAAATCATAAACTGCAGGACAACAACGAACTGAAACAAACGGTCCCCTTAAATAATTATTCGAAGAGCGTTCCTTCAAAAAGTATAAGAAAAAGGAAAGAAAAGGCGTGAATGGTTGTCCACCAATACAACAAAAATAATATAAAACAGGGATGAAAATAGTCTCAAGCGTGTTTGTAGTCAAGCCTGGCATACCCTGCTACATTCGCTTGATGCTTGATTTTCATCCATGGATATGATACACGACACCATTCAATGACTCCAAATATTGGAGTGTGTTCTGAAGATCGGCAAGAATTTATGGACTTAATCGTCCTTTGCTGTTCGCGCACAGTGGGACACTTTTTGGCTTTGATGAACCGATAAAATTTGCATTGCATACCCGATATGTTTCGCTCCGGGCCTTTTTTTCTAAATTGATTGTTGAATGCACGCATGCAATCTCCCCAATCTTCGTTAAGATCAATGCGGTGGTACCAAATGAAGTGCATTTCTTCCACAGTATATCTGGGTCGAGGCGCCCTTCGCAGTTTGTTTATCGCGGTCGATGATGTATTAACGAATTTTGGAGCTAGCGCGCAGTCGCGCGGTGAATCGCAAAACTGCATGTCTTCTTCTGACGACTGATCTGTCGGTGTAGCAACTGTGGAAAGATGATGATGAAGCGTGTTCTCTTCGTTGGAATTGAGTAGCAAAGAGATATCCATTTTGCAAAAGTAACAAGAGAGCCTCGAAAGGCATGAATCATGGCTCTGTATCAGAGGCACTATCTGGTGTTTCTATGTACATATAAGCAAGCTCGAGCGAATTCAATCCTTGCATCAGAGGTGACGGTTTGTTTGCATACCCTGGAACCCTAATAAGCAGCGCCATTGGTAGCATTGAAAGAAATAGTACATATATTGAGCTGGACTATGAATAGCGCACTGTAGATATCTACACGAAACCAGCAGCTGCACATTCATAAACGAGTCTAGGATAGCAATAGCTATTCCTAGCAAGAACCTCCACTTCGGTAATTGCTGAGCTGCTAGTTGAGATACCTAAATTGAGGTGATCCGACGGTCTTGGTCTTTAGATCTGTCAAGACAGCATCAGGGGGGAAACTGAAAACATGCTCTAACAAAATCTCCATGTCATGCCGCGCTGCGCTATTTCTTCTTGACGAGCATGCTTTCAAGGTATCTAAGGACAAAGTCCTTGTGGTAACGAAACACGAATCGAGGGGATAAAAGATTCATTGTAGGTCCATCAGCCATCTTCAATGGTGCGTATCGCACGGTGATCTCGACACTAGAATCGAGCTGTAAGATTTATTCCTTGAATGCAAGAGGTACTTACTCATTTTCAATGGTCTTCATTATACTACATGGAAACGATACCTTGAATCGTAAATATTCCAGCTCTGGTGAACCCATGATATTATCCATGTCTAGGATTGAGAGTTCCCAATGTCCGGGGTCCTTCTTCAGGTTAGAACAGAATCATGCCACGGGCCTTGTACATACTGGCTGCGCCTTGCTCAACTCAGGGGAGTCAGGTACAAAGCGTATAACAACATGTTTTGACTCAGGGCAGTTATCAACACAGTCGTGTACGCAGTCCACACAGCCGCAGGTCTCGAATTCCAAAGGCATAGATGATGCTTAGAGATACGAGGCACAATAATTTGTCTGACATGGATGATACATTAACTAGGTTTATATACAAAAAAGCCTGGCCATTGTCAAGATAGAGAAACAATTCAAAGCCATTATGCAAATAGTAAATCACGAAACATCGGAGAAAACCAATTCTGCAGGTATACGCTCGATTTCTCATGGAGCAATTGTGGTAGGTTGAATCCATGATGAGAAGTCCGAGATCGTATTGCAAGCTACAGTGAAGGGAAAGAAAACAATTAAGAAAAGCTCAAAACGAAAAGAGAGAAAAAAAACACAAGGATGATGTTTTATGAACCAATAATTCTGCGCTGTGCATAATACCTGTGCACTGCATTAGATCCGTCCCCTTCGTCCATCAATGTTTGCCAACTCCGAGCCGAGGGCTTCTCGTAGTCTCGTCGACAAATGAAATTAGCAGAGCAAAGGCGTCCACTTGGGTAGTTGACTCGATCAATTTCTCTTTCTTTTTTCCCTTCGGTTAGGGTTAGATCTGCCATCTGCAAACCAAGCTGTGTGGGTCGTACGTTGGGTCTATGACCTTGCATGAGAGATGGAGGAAATAATATGCGTGACAAGACTCACAGGCTCATTATCTGTCAATGGCGTTAGGTCGTCGCTCCCAAAACACGAAAGCCAGGCGCTAAACCAGGGCATGGCTTAAACAAGCGTTCGCAAGAAGGCGATAGATGTCTTTGAAACCGGTCGCATGCCTCGAGTTGGTCTGAGCCAAGTTGCGGTGAGAAGACCAGACGAGGCTGGCATCTTTATAGATATCACCTTGCTATGGCCATCAAGGTCTAGTTGCTGCTAGATGACTTGAGACGATCTAGAACATACCTTCTGCTATGTAAGTTGGTAAACTTGTTCTCATGCGTATGATCTAGTTGGTTTACTCTTCAGGATCGTCATGCCTCAATGAATAGGGATCATCGTGAGCTTCTCCAGGCTATTAATTATCGGTTGAAAAATATATGGCACGACGGTTCTTATCCGTGCATTGGAATGCGGGGCCGAGGTGGCACTTAGGTATTCATGATCCCTACGGTACTAGTCGGCACGCCGTGCCGACTAGTCGGGATCATGCAGCAAGAGAGGTGACTATGCTTACGGACTACGATAAACGAGCACTACCAATTTTGCAAGGAGAATGCAATGGGAGTTTCCTTGAAGCATTTCAGGAACTCCAGCTCTTCTGCCTGGTGCAAAGATGTCTGATGTCGAGGCGATTATTCAGGCAGCATCTGTTATATTAAAGCTTCCTGCTATAGACGTTCAAGATCTGCTTCCACACCAGGTCATATTACAGGAAACGTGCCGAGCTCTGGAACGAAGCCTGCAGGCTATTCAACAGCATTCTTCACAGCTTAATAGCAGCCATGAGCTCCTCCTCCGACCATCGACGTCCTCTTTTATTCATCAGCCCACTCCTCATAATGGCGTATCCCAGCCCTCGATACCTGTCTCGCAGCCCTTGATACCTCTTTCTCATCCGCCGATAACTCAGCCATCGATACCTGTCTCCCAGCCCTCGATACCTCTTACTCAGCCGTCAATACCTGGCTCCAAGACCGTCGATATCGATGAGGATGCTCAAAACGTGATACAGAAGCTAAATGATGATTCTGAGAAAATAATCGAATTCTTAGAGAAAGCAGTCATTTTCCGTCATGATCATTGGACTGAGGAGGACCTTTGCGTAAACGATATCAAGATCTGTTCATCAGATCGTTCGCTTGATGCTAGTTTGCACCGTGGGCTGGGTCAACGAGCTCTGGGGATAGATTATGATGAATGGGAGCGGAGAACGTTTGGCACTTCGAGAGTTTCTAGACTCGGTAACGATTTGTCGGCAGCTGATGAGAATGGCTATATCAGCGAGTTTGTTAAGTCGCACCGTCATCGATTTAAGGATGAAGACGCGGCAATACGCGGTGTCAAGCACGGCATTCGGCTACTTGTTTTTGAACGGATTTACCATTGTCCCGGGGTTTCAGCGGTTGTGATACTTGTGTATACTGCATTCCGGCAGGTCAAATACAAGAACTACACTTCGTTGAAGATGCTACTTGCTAAGGTTCCTCAGTGGGACAAATTAGCAAAAGAAAAGTCATCATGGTTAATAGATTGTCAGGAACAATACGTTGGTAAGCTTCTTCTTCTTCTGATATTATGCGATTCTTCTAATATGACTTTCTAGCAAGGAACATCAAGTGGTTGCAAGAGCGCCAGCGGAGAAGACTCCAATCTGTCAACACTGACTTTTACGATAAAAACCAAGCCGTTGAGCAAGGGAGTCTGTTGCTACACGATCGAAATACACGGTTTACCAACTTCACATGCGACGCAATCGACAATCCCGCTCGTCCTGGTATGGCGGACAGGGTGAGAATGAGAGTGGTCCCAGATCCTCAATTCAATCCAACAACAGAACGCTTTGTGTACAATGGTTCATTGAGGAACGATTCGACTCCATTCAGTCAATCGGTGGGCGCGGATTGCGCATATAGTGTATCGACTACTCGCGAAGAACAGATTCAAACGGTTCCCTCTGATGTCCAGTATTCATCCTCCGTCTATCCGGCTTGCTCCCAGTCAAGCACAACGACTCAAGCTGACCGGGAGGAGTACCACCAAACACAGAACGACGAGGTGAACGGCTCACAGACAACACAACAGCCATATCCCATTAGCCCTAGTTCCACATCTGCATCTCCATACGATCAGTCATCCTCCGCATCTTCCGCGTCCGCCGCATCCTATGCCGAAAACGACGACTCAGAGCAGCCTTCTCCGAAACGTCCATGTCTCGATCGCAGTGCTGCGAGACCGTATCCTTTTGAAACTGCCGTTTCGCAATATGGTACGAGAGAAGAGACTCGCGCTGCAACTCTCCCCAACATAGGTGACCAACGTCATATTTTCGAACAACACGACCCTCAAACATCAAAGTTACCGCTCGAGCAAGCTTATCTACCTACAAACCGGTCTACGATTCCTACATCACGGGTACCACTATTGAATTCAGCGCAATTTAAGCCTCCAGAAGCCAATTTATTTTCGCAGCCAAATATAGCAGCTCCCTTCCAGACCGCTGTACCTCCATCTAGCCGCGATCTATTGCCACGATCAGGGTCACAAGTTAACAATCCTAGGTCCAACGTATCAGGGGCTGGACATGGTCCCCCAAGCTCTTCATCCATAAGCAACATGACGAGTGGCTCAACGAACTTTTCACAACGAGGAAATACACCAGCGTCTGGGGATCACTTGGTAAATAGTACCTTCCAGAATCTCAATACATCAAGTTCCCCTCCCACTTTCAGCGGAGCAGTTACAAAGTCACCGGCAACGAGTAATCCCGGACAAGGACACGATGATACATCAGATCAACACATTGATGATAACTCTTGGCCAAATGTGAGGACACCACTCGGATGGGAGAGAGATTTTGTAGGACTGGATTGGGACAACGATTTTGCGAATCTGCCTCTGAATTGGGGAACGGATTTTGCAGGACTGGATTGGGATAATGACTTTTAAATTAGCCTCAGGTTTGCAAACGGAGTTCAATTAACCTAAGTTATTTCCTGACGTACTATACACAGGGCCTCCAATTTAGTTACGTCAATCTGTAGACCAGTGTCACGAACTTTCCCCCTCCGCCAGGTGAGTGGAAATAGACGATACGACCACTCCATGCCACTGCATCACCAGCTCGTAAACTCAAAGCAACCTTTGTCGTAAATGGAGGCTGTCGTCGATGAGACCCTTTGTAGAATGTAAACCATCCATTATTGGGACCCAAGTCAGTGACTGCAATAGTAACATAGACCTCGTCCTTGTTCGCTGTCTTCAGCTTTTTCGGATCTGCATTTGTCTCATGAAATTCTCCAACATTGATAGAATGAGGTTGCTCGGGTACTGAATGCGGAGAAAAGAGTGGTAAAAGCTTCTCTAGATCTGCATTCTGTCATGGGTCAGAGAAAGCGGGTGATACTAAAGATTGCTGTCGCACCTTGAGAAACTCATCCCTAATATCATATCCCGCCAACGAAACTTCATATTCATTATATGATTCCTGCTGTACGGTTATAACTTTGTCGGGGTTTCTGTCTAATTCCGTCGCTAACTTCTGGACCGAATCTCGAGAAACAGCTTTTTCCAATACGATATAGCCGTCGGTACTCGACATTTTGGGGGTTATTGACTGTGTTTCCTCCGTGAAGCGCGATAAAGGGTAAAATAATGGCAATTGGTTTTGATGTAATAGGGTTGCTGAACAAGGATTTAACGATTGGGCACGGAAAGCCCAATTTTCGCTACTGTCATGTGGAGGGGTAAAAATAAAGCCCCACTCCTGATTAATACTTTCTGCGGCTATGTCCGCATGCAGGCGTGCGTGGAGTGTTTAAGTGTTTTCTCAAACATATTTATATATACTAGGTCATAAGACATATCTAAATCATAACATAGTGGATTAAGTCGCCTGCATTTAGCTTGTTTAGACAATAGTTCCGCTTTATGCAAACAGATAAGACAGATGTTAGAATGTGTGACGGGTATGGCGAGTCGGTGGTGTTGTGAGCACGTGCACTAGGGCTACGCGGGTTGAAACCCTAGACGACGGAGCCAGCATGGGAATAGCTTCACCGTCGGTACTTAATAGGGAATGGTCAACTTGCGCCCAGCTCGCATATATGGAGGATACGCACACACTAGATTTGTTTCCTTTCTCTCTTTTTCTCTCCATTCTCAGTATCTTCGTGTTCGGTACCTAGTGTTAGTAGAACAGGTAGTTTTCGAATGCATTGGATTGGCCCCGTCACAGAATGAACGAAATGAACTTAATAGCATTCAGACCTATAACTGATTCCCAACTATAGCATGGTAGCATTGTGTGACTAGCCAGCAAATTTCTGCAAGCTGTTGGATATACTAAAATTCCACTACTTGCACCGCGTGACTAAATCAGATGCACTAGAACTAGTTGATGTCATGCATCCACCTTAACTTACCTGATAAGAACATATGACTCAAGAGTGCAGCGCAATTATCCCAGCATGAGTTCTAGCTATAAGACTTGCGGAGCGCTGTTTGATTTTTGTTTCTAAATAAATACAAAATATCACTAGGCTACTGTTTTGGCTATTTCGAACCCTACAACATGTAAGTTTTATTCCCCATTAATACCAATAGAAGAAGAAAAGAAATGAGAGACAAAAGAAAGAGAATTACTAACCTGGACAGATCACGTTAACATGTGCAAGAGAACCTACAATATAACAATGTTGGCCTGTCGTCATAAACTCGAAACGCCTGGTAGTCTGGCGGAGCTGGACCGTTTGACAAGCATGAACGAGGAGAGATAGCCAAATGAGGGAAAATCGCCGAATCAGAGATCGCCAAATGAGGAAATCAACAAATTCGGGGATTCAGCGGATGGCGAACACGGCGAGCATGGCGAGAGTGCCCAATCGAAGAGGGCCGAGGAGCAGGCATCGAGCTTTCCGGTTATAACTTCCCGTTTTTTTTTTTTTTTTTTGACTCCGGTGGGGACAAGTACTCCCCTTGACGCCACTCGGCGCTACAGGAGAAGTTGGTTCAATATGCAAAGGTGAATCTGTGACTGCATGCTATCAATTTATAGCACTAACCCAATCACTAGGATTTGAACGAACTTGGGAATTATTATTCTTTGAGTGCAGTTATGCAAGGCTTACGTCGTACACAAGCCTAATACACCTGAAGGAGTTTTTATACCTGGTTAACGGAGATAACAACTATAAACTATATCGGCAAAGTATTGGCCCAAAGCCTGCCCTTCCCTTCTTGTTCTCCCTGGTAAGAGAAGCGTGTGCAAGAAACAAGCAAGTTATAAAGGCTATCTTTAGTTTCAGGCGCTACAAGGTGCAGCAAGGACTATTTTACAGACTGTTTCCGTTTGCGGAGTATGGGAATTAGGAGCGAGGATGGCACTTGATATTTGTTGTCTTGCTTCCAGAGTTTACCGAAATGAAGTTACTATGGTTGACCCCGGTGGTTTTGTTAGTACGGTGGGCCTTACAGGGGTCAGCAACCAATCGAATTTGCTACATT
>JAMAFX010000474.1:0-10119 GCA_023625875.1 Trichocomaceae sp. PYS4502 | reverse complement strand
ATACTCAAGGTTAAACAGTTAATTCAAGACGATAGAATAAAACTAGATACATGGTAAATGAGTGTCCTATATATATTACATCGCTGTCATACTGGTTATACCAGTGGTAGATTCGGTAGTCTTCTATCATACCATCGTCCTGATGGGTATGATGCCCTAACCCTACGGATAATCAATAATTCTGTTAGTCGTTTTGGCAACTGGCTGTTGTTACGACAATTGGCTGATGTTGCCTTAGTGCTTGCGGCGTAGTGCATATCGTGCTGATTTCTCTGACAATTATGGAGTCCCTACTTGGTGGAGAAATCAATCTAATTATTTATATAAATTTCAAAAATTGCAAGATTAAGTTTTAAGAAAGATTTTAGGGGTTTTTAAAACCTCTCCAATAAAAGTTATGGAATTACAAGCTGCTTTACCTCCTCCAGAAATAAGATTTAATAAAATATGCAGATCTTATATATTAAGAGCTTTACAATTTGAAAATTCACATATAATAAAAAAAAGGTTGCGAATTGATTTTATTTTAAACCCAGGATTAAAAGAAAAGGCTAATATAAAATATTATTATAATTGGAATCTACACGCAGGCCTATACAAGGCCCAAAGCGCAATACGTACGCAGGTACGCTCGGGCAAGATAGGGCTTGCGAAGTTCCTCCATACACGCGGTGTCCCAGACGTCGACTCCCCACTATGTCAGTGTGGCCAGGCCAACGAAACACCAAGACACATCACTGTACACTGCCCAAGGTTCCGGAGAAAGAGGGAAACGCTCCGCGCGGTAGGCCTAGATATGGAAAGGTTAGTATCGGACGAGAAAGTGGTAAAGGAACTCACAAGGTGGTGGCTGGACATAAGGATCCTGCCACAGTTCACCGCCGCCAGATCTCTAATACTAATGGAGACGGTTGATACAGACAACTAACCAAATAGCTTTACGAGTCTATCTGTTACGACCGTTTTCTGCTGGTATGACTGTTCCCTGCCAATATGACTGTTCTCTGCTGTTATCGCCGTTCTCTGCTGTTATCGCCGTTCTCTGCCGGTTTTGCCGATACGACTGTGATACTCCAACAGCACACACGTATACCTACATTGTCGAATATATGCCCACACTGTCGAACATATCTCTACTCTAGGAACATGTTTCCTAACCAATACTGATGAGCTCAGGGTCTCCTAGCTTAATGTCCTTACTCGTGAAATCCCCATCACACCCAGCCCACTCGCTGAGGTTTTTACCTAGGCGAGGTTCGCCGAACCTAGGCTTTTTTCCCTTATCCCCCTGTTTTGATGTTCCCGAAAGTCCTATATGGACATAACGGTGTAGATAGTTAATAATAATAACAATATTACTATAATTGGAATGACCCTAAAACACCAAGAAGTATAAGGATTCTAAATAATGATTCAGAAAATATTCAGGATCCAGACTGTGAACCAAGGAAAAAGACAAAGAGAAAATATAAATGTCAAATAGACTATTTATCTTCTTGATTTGCATTTTATAATTGGTCTAATTTCATAAAACCAGATTATGAATACAAAGCAAAGGATATAGTGAATTAATATTTCTGAAAAATCAAAAGAATGGGCTTCATTAGGTCATAATAATATGATTAAAGAATGGGCTTCTAAAAATATAATAAATTCCCATTTGATTATCATATTCTCATGGGTCAAAATTAAAACATAAAAATGGAACAGGAATTTATTATTTAAATTCTAAAGATTCCTATGCTTATAATATTGGAAATCATCACGAAATATTTGATTCTGAATTCTATGGAATTTATAAAGCTTTAAAAATTGCAAAACAAAAGATAAAGCCATTTATTTTAGAAATTTGGATTTTTTCAGATAGTCAATCAGTACTAAAAGGCCTAAAAATGAACCAAAAAATAAGGACTCTTTCTATATATTTTAAAATACATAAAATAACAGAAGAATTAAAAAATCAGAATATTTCTATTAATACTGAATGGTCCCCAGACCATAATAATATTTTTGGAAATGAAAAAGCAGATGAAGCAGCAAAATATGCAGCTGAATATATTGAGCGTAAAGAAATAGGAATTTCTATTAGTTTTATTAAAAGAAAATTAAAAGAAAAAGCCTTATTAGAATGGACACGATGTCACGGCGCTGCCGTGGATGCCTGATTCCTGCCTGATTTCCTGTCTGTGTGTGGGTTATAGCGAGAGCGGTGTAAAGCCTTCGGCTTTACATACTAGTCTTTTTAGCCGTACGGTTAAGGCACCGAACGCTCCCGGCACTACCCCGT
Organism: Trichocomaceae sp. PYS4502; assembly: GCA_023625875.1. Classification (NCBI taxonomy): domain Eukaryota; kingdom Fungi; phylum Ascomycota; class Eurotiomycetes; order Eurotiales; family Trichocomaceae; species Trichocomaceae sp. PYS4502. The sequence continues at coordinate 7,832 of JAMAFX010000474.1, read as the reverse complement.
GACACACGAGATTGGCAAAAACGCAAAAAGAAAAAATAATATGATTCATTATTTGAAAAATATAATAATATTGAATTTAAATGGAAGGCTAATCCATTAAAAATCAATAAGTTATTATGGGGAACTATTTCACAAAAAATAGGACATGGTTTAATCAACAATATGAGAATGATATTTGCAATTAATTATATATTCTTTTATAAAAAATAAATAATTTTTTTTAAAGCTATAAGAATAATATTATTATTAAACCTATTCCGACTATGTCCATCTTGGGACGTCTAGGTGAGCTATATGACATCATGGGGAAAAACCGTTGGGTCGCAGGTGCGGCGGCCCTTCGGATAAAAACCCTCCTCTGCCGTTCTTTCTTCTTTTAGTATTCTTGGATGCGGGACCCTGAGTCAGGCGACCCTGAACTCGATAGCAAGAGAGCGTTGTAAGTTGTGACTTCAATGGTATTTGTTTTTGCTCGTGGGTCGGGCCCTGCGGTGGCCCTGATTTTAAGCGGGTTGTATGAGCCTTTGTGCCAGGTGGAACTGTGGGAGAAGCCGGAGGTTAAGCGACCAGCTCGTGAGCTGTTTCACCGGCCCGGGTTGGGTGACCATCCAGTCAATGTTAAGAGAGCCCTCCCTCCTGAGGCTTTGCCTCTGGTCCGCGAATCTCACGCAGTGTATGGTGACGTCCTTCGGGGTCTCGTTGGCCACGCCACATGGGCACCTTGGGTCTGGGTATTCAGGCACTTTTCTTTGGTGGAGAAAGTGCGCGAGTCCTATCTTCCCGGATCGGATCTGTGTGTGGAGCGAGCTGTGTACTTTATGAAGGTCTTTGTGTAGCTTCACCACTGATTGGTGTGGTGGTTGTGGGGTGATCTCCTCTGGTGAGCGCGCTGATGCGGTCCATCGGGTTCTCCATTCCTTTAGCATGACCTTGGTTTCGGCCTTTGCTAGTGTCTCCCTTGCCTCTGCTGGCCTTGTCTGTGTGAAAAAATAATTAATTATTAATTTTTATATAAAATTATTTAAAATCTTTTTTTATTATATAATTAATATAATAAAAGCAATAATAAAAAAAATGATAAAAATGTGGGTTGGCTTATAAAGCCAATAAATGAACGTACATGCACATCAGATGGTACTCCAAGTACTATGCTCAAATTAGTTCCTACGGAAGCTAGGTAATGCACGATGGAACAAAGGATTATCCGTAACCGGTAGGGTTAGGGCAACAGAGCGAAACAGAGCCTGGCTCTGTTTGCTATATTCTGAAGCACCAGAGCCAGCAGAGCGAAGCTCTGATGGCTATGTTGACGATGGAGTATATAAGGACACTCATTTACCATGTATTTAGTTTTACTCTACCGTCTTGAATTAACCGTTTAACCTTGAGTATTCTGTTACTCTTAGAACACAGTAAACTCGGATCATCTTTGAATATTACTTAGGCATCCTGCCCTTTCGTTATCAGAATAATAACTACACGAACCGTCGTTTAGTTACAAGTTTACTTGATCTAGACGCTTGCCAAGCATCGGTTTACGACAATTCAAGACCCTCATTACGAAAGAGAAGTCTTATTCAAGATGGCACCTCAGACTCCAGTCACACAAGCAGCAACCACGCCCCCATCCCAGTCAAGTTCAACTGATGCCAGTTGGGATGCACGGAAGAAGCGAATCGAAGAACTCGAAAAGGAAGTCGCCGACATGGAACCAAACAAGAACATCCGAGAAGTCAACAATGTCCGCGAAGTCAAGATCGGAAAGGTTGAACCCTTTTCAGGAGAACGAGGCACCCTCAAGGTGTTCCTAGCTAAGTTACGAGTCTATTTCTCTAACAACAGTGGAAGAATTGTGTCCGAACCCGACAAAGTGATGACAGCATCAAGCTTCTCAACCGGACGAGCAATGCGATGGTTTGCCCCTTATGTGAATGATTGGACTGAGCATATGGACAACAGTGAACAGGTTGCACCCGAGACGATTAACATGTTTAGCAGCTTTGCCTACTTTGAAGGACAGCTGAATCAGTTATTTGGAACAGTTAACGAAGAACTCGACGCGGTACAACGGATTAAAAGTATACGACAGCACCGATCAGTAGGAGAATACATTTCAGAATTTCTCCAAGTTATCAGGTTACCTATAATGGAACGATCGAGGACTACGAGAACAATTTTATGACAACCTGAAAGATAACGTGAAGGATCGAATCTCTCAGATCATGCCACGACCAGACACGTTTAAAAGCATGATGGAAGCCGCATCACAGATCGACATGCAGCTATATACACGACGAATGGAACGAGGAAATCATTATTATCGACCTCGATATAAACAACAAGCAAATACATCTCAGAGACGAGACAAAGACAAAGACGGAGATGTTATCATGCAGATGAACGCCACGTTAACCAAAGAAGAAAAAGAAAAATTGATTCAGAAAAGAGCCTGTTCCAACTGTGGAATACCAGGGCATTTTGCAAACAAATGTCGCAAGCCAAAGAAAGCGAATGGACCGGCCAACCAAACGCAACGGCATCAAATTGCAACAGCTATCCACGTATACACCCCAGCTGAGAGCAGCACCAGTGAAGTATCAGAAACAGATGACGAATTACCAGAGCAGTACAAAGAAGAACGAATTCAGAACGAACAGAAGAAACAAGACGACATGAAAACAGAATTAAGCTGTGGACCAGAATGCCCAGAAATATACAAGAACCCGAAACATCCAGGACACAAGCTATTGGGATTTACATTTTGTTATGACGACAATTGCCTAGTGCATTACGAAGCAAAGATGGGAAGCGGTTATTTCCCAAGGCCTCCAAGAAAGCAGAAAGCAACGACATGTCAGTGGATTGAGAATGAACAAAGAAGAAAAGAAGAGAGGTTAGGCTTGGAGACCCCCGAAGAAGAAGAAGCGCTAGAACTGAGCATCGACGCACGAGACGCGTATATCCAAGAACCTGTGACCGCGCACGAGGACGCTCACCGCATGGTTTTGAGGAATAACCAGAGTCACGAGGTACGGAAAGAATCACCTGAAGAAGAACAGCCCGAGGACGACATATCGGAAGATAGCAGTGAGGGCACTGACTATGAAGATTCCTCTCTGGTTGAGTCGTTTCATGCTCAATTGGCGTTTCAAGATGAAGGCGAACAGGCGATAAGCCGTGAGATCTTGAATCGAGAACAACAGAAACCCCGTCTGGCCCAAGAGAAAGAAAGCGAATTACTACAGGACGTATGGGACCAGAGAGATGACCTGTGCAACTGCACGCCCGCGAAGGCAGTTTGCTGGGAAGAGTCTCAATACACTTGGAAAGAACACATACAGAGATGTGAGAAATGTCATGAATGGACATATCGAAACTGCCCAGCACATGGAAACAGCAACCAGATTTTAGCAGCAATCTACGAACGAATCTCGAACTCGAATGGATACCGACTATGCAATGGACAACTAGGACATGTGAGCAACTGCATATGTGTACACCTTCCATATCCAGGAGGACAACTACACGAGGAAGTACACTGGACAACTTGCTACGACCAATATCGTGAAGACCACTACCTTAGCAAGAAAATCAACCAATGGTTTCCAAAGATACCAGGGATCGCAGCACGCGCAAAATTTATATGCCCCCAAGGAAACCCAGCTTGCGAATGCACTTACGAAGAAAGTGGACACCCAGAACACCGATATGTGGAACGAGACAGATGCAAAGCTACCTTTTGCTATTACCACAACGAAGGGTTATACATCAGCAGCATACTAGAACATGACAGAGCAAGACAAGAATACGTACGAAGGCACCAGAAGAATCACATGATCGCTACAACAGTCAACCCGAGATACCGAACAATCATTATCCTAGGAGAAGTTAACGAGACCAAGCTACGAATATTACATGACTCAGGAGCAACTGGAAATCACATACATCCTGATGTTGCAAGAAAGCTACACTTCAGACAACGCCAGACAAAAGAACGGGTCAACATCGTTGGAATCGATGGAAAGCCAGTTATGCAAGGCTACCGAATGAAGACTGAGCCGATACTATTGAAATCAGGACCTTATACAACAACGCTTACATTTGACGTTACGACAATGACCGGATATGACGCTGTATTAGGAATGCCATGGCTACGAGAACAGAACCCTGTTATCGACTGGACAACAGGAACAGTTTCAATCGACAACCGAATTTTGAGAACCAAGTTAGGAGAATATGAAGAAATCACGAGCCTGCGAGAAGGATCGGGGAGCAACCTCTCGGCAGCAGAGCTGAGGCCAGGAGCTGGCTTAAGTGAAAACGAAGCGCGGAAGGTGACGCGGACTTCAGAAGAACAACGAAATGAAACAAGGACACCGAAGCGATCGGATAAAGAGACCCAGGAGCGACCTGAGGCAAAAAGAATCGAAAACGAAGAAATAAAGACAATCAGACCGAAGCCAAAAGAAAGATACGAAAAAGAATTACAAGAGGTACTTGAAAAGTTACCTAAGAAATATCACGAGTTTATCGACCTATTTGTGAAGAAAGAATACCGATTACCGCAGCACAGCAAGGAATTCGAAGTGAAAATCAACCTGAAACCTGGATTCAAGCCGCCCTCAGTCAAGCAATTCCGAAAGTCACCAGCCGAACTACGAACTGAAGATGAGTTTGTGGATGAATTTCATGAAGCAATGTACATCCGAACCGGAGAAGGAGAAGTCTCCGCCAGAACAATGTTTGTAAAGAAAAAGGATGGAACAGATCGAATGGTTCTTGACTATCGAGCACTCAACAACGGAACCATTGAGGATGCGAACAAGGCACCGCATCAGGAACAGAAAAGAGATCTTTTGCAAGGAGCAAAGATTATGACAGTCTTTGACATTCAATGGGGTTACTTCAACCTACGAATGGCTAAAGAAGATATTTGGAAAACAGCATTCCTAACGGATAAAGGATTATTCGAATGGGTAGTTGTACCAATGGGTTTAAAGAACCTACCAGCGCAGTTTGCAAGGTACATGACTCACGTTCTATGGAAGTATCTGAACAAGTTTGTTGCAGTTTACTTTGACGACATCATTGTGTTCTCGAAGAACGTTGAAGATCACGACAATCACGTACGACAAGTTATGAAGACGCTTATGGATGAAGGATTAACCCTCAAGATCAAGAAATGTGCATTTGACACCACTACCGTCAATTATTTGGGAATGATTTACACACCAGAAGGATTGAAGATCGAGCCAGAAAAGATGGATACGATCCTAAATTGGCCAACACCAGAAAAAGTGAAAGATATCCAAGGATTTTTAGGAGCAAGTGGTTATGTTCGACGCTATCTCCAGAACTACTCTAAGATCGCGAAACCTATGACCGAACTACTCCAAGATCGCGAAACCTATGACCGAACTACTCCAGAAAGACAGAGAATTCGAATGGACAGCACAAGACAAGGCTTTTAACGACATCAAGAAACTAGTTGAAGAATCAACAATACTCGCCTCACACGATCCAGAATTACCAGACGTTATTACTCCAGACGCATCAGGAGATGGTCTTGGAATTGCATTCGAGCAAATCGGCAAAGAAGGGAAATTGATATCCGTTGCCTTTTACTCACGACAGTTTACACAAGCAGAAAGGAACTACGATGTTCACGACAGAGAACTACTCGCAGTAGTAACAGCATTCAAGCAATGGAGACACTACCTCGAAGGAGCAAAACACGAAATCACAGTACGAAGTGATCATCACAATTTGAAGTATTTTACGACGACAAAAGAACTAAGTGGACGACAAATACGATGGGCTGAATACCTATCAAGATTCAACTTCAAGATTCAGCATATCAAAGGAAAAGACAACATCATGGCAGATGCTTTAAGCAGAAGACCCGACTATCTATCGGAATAGAACAGCCAAAGAACAACATCTTAGTTGAAGATGAAGATGGAATACGGTACAACACCAAGGCAGTACTTGCCGCCGCAATCACTGTTAACGAAGCAGGATTTCACCAGCGAATGGTACAAGCAACCAAGAAAGACAAAGAACTTGTGAACGCAATCATAAGAAAAGAAGTACGACAACAGAATGGATTAGCAGTATGGAATGGATCCATATTTGTTCCAAGATCAATGATTACAGAAATCATCAAAGCACCATGATCCACCATTACAAGGACATCAAGGAATCGACAGAACTATGGAAAAGATACAACGACAATATTGTTTCCCACAGATGAGAAGACAAGTTATCGAATACATCAGCAGATGCGAAAGTTGCAATCGGAACAAGCCAATTAACCACCGACCATATGGAAAGATGCAATTACCAGAAACACCAGAAAAACCATGGGATAATATCACAGTCGATTTTATACAAGGATTACCGGAATCAAAAGATCCAATTACTGGACTACGATACACGGAAGCAATCGTTATTGTTGACAGATTAACGAAATATGTCATCATACGACCAGTGCCAAAAGATTTGACAGCAGAACAATGCGCTATACTTATGCTACGAGAAGTATTTAGTTGGACCGGATTACCAAGAAAGATCATATCAGACAGGGACAAGCTATTCAGATCAAAATATTGGCGAACGATTAAAAAGGCATGTGGAATTGAGCATAGCCTATCAACAGCAAATCACCAACAAACAGATGGACCAACCGAAAGAATGATACAGACAATTGAACAACACTTACGACACTATTTAGATTGGAACCAAGACAATTGGGTAGAACTACTACCATTGGCACAGTTTGCACTGAACAACGCGAAAAACACCTCAACAGGAGAAGTACCACACTTCGCCAACCTAGGAAGATATCCGCGAATGACATGGACTTCCATAGCAACCGAAGGAAAATCCAATGAAGCAATCTTACAGGCAACGCACATGCAGCGGATGCATAATACAATGTCTAAAGATATACAGTAAGCAGAACAAAAAATGAAGCGATACTACGACAAGAAGCGCGAGGACGCGCCAGTCCTTCAGAAGGGAGAGAGAGTTTACTTATTACGACGAACACCAGGTTCAAAAACTTTCAACATTAAGAGCAAACGACCAAGTGACAAATTTGACGCAGTCAAATACGGACCATTCAGAATTGTGAAGAAACTCGAAAATGACAACTATCAACTCCAACTACCGGCAAGAATGCGCATGCACCCAGTATTTCATATATCGCTACTAGAACCCACAAGAAACCCAGCAAACGGAAACGACGAAGCCGATGACAAAGAATATGAAGTAGAAAAGGGCTTAGATCGAAAACAGGAAAATGGTCAGATTTACTACTTGATCAGATGGAAAGGATACTCACCAGAAGACGATTCATGGGAACCCGTCACGAATTTGAATTGCCACGACAAGATTCAGGAGTATCGAGAGACGATTGGTTTGGAAAAGGAAAAGCAGCAGGCCAGGAAGAATCATCCACGACCAGGCCGTTGGTGTCGCCGGAATTAAGCACCGCCGCAACCAGTTAACTCTTGTTGTTCGCGTTCGGCCGCTTGTTTCGCGCGTTCTTCAGCAGCCTTCCTTTCTTCCTCTTCTTCCAACTCCTCAACATCTTTTATATCCGTTTGAATAAATTGACCAGCACGCTTTTGAAGAAGTTTCCTTTGTTTCTCCAAAGAAGAAGCTTTGTGAGAGTCGCCTCGCGATCGTCATCGATTTTCCGTTGGGCCTCAAGAAGTTTTTCCACGCAAGATCAGAAGAAGTCATATCGACTGTTACGGGCTAGTCCCGCCTAATGCTCACTGTAAGGGCATATCTGAATAGAAAACATAACATGAGGAAGGAAAGAG
>JAMAFX010000473.1:0-10123 GCA_023625875.1 Trichocomaceae sp. PYS4502 | reverse complement strand
TGAAGGGTCCCTGGCCAATAAAAGCTTTCCATTCAAAATTACCGCTAAACAGACAAGCGTTGCCAGCCAAGGGGATAGTACATAGGAGCAAGGTAATTTATGGGACGTACATACGTATTTAGAACAAAAGCCGATAGTGGCTTGCAGATCTTCACATACATGTATTAATTCCAGCCTTTATTATACTGGGTACAGGGCCCAGGTGCTCACCGGCCGCATGCTATCACACAGTAACTCTTCCACCATGTCACCCATTTGTTTCCAGAAGCTGTTGATTAGTCTTCAAACCTTCATCGGGTTACATTCTTCAATGGTAGTTTTTGTTGTCAACGTCATCTCTATAACTAGAACCCATATAGTCAATAACCATGACCAAAATCAGCTTCTTATCATGATCACCATACATGGTAATTGATATGGCAGGTTCGTCGTTGAGATCATGGAGTTGTAGCGGAGATATTCTAACATTTTTGCAACAATTACTTCGAATTCAATCCATGGATACGAGTTCACGGTCTAACTCAGCTGTATATCGAGCCATGACCGTAACTTTCTGCCCTGCACCATTTTAATCACTAATCACTATCCTCGCCATTGCGCGTCCAGTAAGTTCTAGAAGGTTCCCGAGGTCAGCGGCGATTTGTGAGATAGATTAATCATGAGCCACAAGTGATAGAGACAAGCGGCCCCTGACATACGATTGGCGATATGGTGTTACTCGCGAGACGAGCTCTGTGCCTAGGTAAACTTAAGACAACCTGGTTTCTGACATAAGATCACGAGCCAGATTGTAGGTTAGGCTCTGCTAAGCAGGTACTTGTCACGCAAACCCGGTCCAAGGACCTGCCATGAAAAGAAACTTGTACCTCCTACCAATAATGGTTAGCGCCATAAGGGGTTTTTATGAGAACTAAGCTAAATAAATGTCCTAGTAGCTGCATATGCATCTCTAAAGTGTAGCGTAACATGGCCGCGCCAAAGATCGATTGGGAAGGTGATTGACTTGGTTAAACCAAGAGATACTGCTAGATGCAACCGTGATAGGCATGACATTTTATAGAATCGATAAGAGTCTGAGACGGGCAAGATGAGTGAGGAAGAATATGTATAAAAGGGATGCCTTTTCACTGAAGCTGAGTACGAAAGAAAGAAATCAATATCAACAGCACAAGTACTTCAGATCAATAAGGGACATCCAAAACCCCAAACTCAAGTCTTTCATCAGCTCCAATATCTCTTCAAAATGAAGTTCGCTGCTGCCTCTGGTCTTCTCCTGGCTGGCCTCGTTGCTGCTGCTCCTTTGACTGAGAAGCGCATGGCACGTCGTGCTTCTGGCTCTCGTCGCTCCAACCCTGCTTATGCCCCTGGGGCTTTCGGTACTGAGTTGTTGAACATCACCCAGTCTACCGACGTTGAGTATAGCGAGAACTGGGCAGGTGCTGTCCTTGTCGGAACCGGCTATACCGGGGTCTCCGCCAGATTCACTGTCCCTACTCCTTCCTCTTCTGGGTTGAGCCTTGGACAAGCTTGCGCTGCCGCTTGGGTGGGCCTTGACGGAGATACATGCACAAGCTCCATTCTCCAGACCGGTGTTGACTTCTGCGTTGAAGATGGTATTGTCTCCTACAACGCCTGGTATGAGTGGTATCCTGCCTACTCTTACGACTTCACCGGCATCACAATCGAAGCGGGGGATGTTGTCAGTGTCTCCGTTGTCGCTGACAGCAAGTCATCTGGTGTGGCTACTGTTGAGAATATCAGCAAAGGCAAAACCGTCACGCACAATTTCGCCGCTGAATTAGACGATCTCTGCGAGTGGAACGCTGAGTGGATTGTTGAGGACTTTGAAGAGGGAAGCTCTTTGGTTAACTTCGCTGACTTCGGAACCGTCACTTTCACCGACTCTGAGGCCACCAAGAACGGTGCTACTGTCGACACCTCTGGTTCCGTTATCATGGACATTGAGCAGGATGGAAAGGTCCTCACCTCAGTTACCGCTTCCGGCAGTACTGTTGTCGTGAAGTACGTTTGAAATATCATCACTTCAACGGACGCAGAGAGATGATGAATATCCAGTATCCTTTTTGCTGTTTCATCAATTCAAACGCTCCTCTCGTTCAAAGAGATTCATGATTGGAAACGCACGATGCATTTATTTGACGGCCGTGTGGCTACATGTGTTGCCATGTGGATATAAAATAGTTTTAGTCCTTTGCTTCTTTTCTGTATCTTTTCCTTCGCTAAGATCATCCCCGTGAAATGAAAATAAACAACGTTCGTTTTTTACATGTATTTCGGTACATGATACATAGCGTTTCATAGAGGCAAAGCCGCAAACCATCGGCGATTCAGATAAGAAGATCCATGTGGCACAGGTGACAGTGGAACAAGCACATGTTCGCATGATAAGATAAGAAACCTTAATATGGCGGAATTTTGTCCGATTTTTGCTTTTGCTCTGGTGGATCGGGCCTGATAAACATAAAATAAAATGGCTTCCATTCCCCCGGTAGCAGCTTCATAAGAACCCAAACTCCAACGCCGACTCAGAGCTGGCCCGTATGATCAGGAAATATTAATAACCGTGCAACATGCGTGTTGCTGTGATTGGTGCTGGGCCCGGTGGCCTAGCTGCTGCAAAGTAAGAGATTAGTCCGCAAAATGAATTTCGAAAAATGCCGATGATATCTTCTGACCCCTTCCTTGTTCGTCTTTTAGATACTTACGCGCCGAAAACGTATTCTCAGTCATTTCAATTTTCGAGCAACGTGACGAAGCCGGTGGGGTTTGGTGCTATACTGCTGACAGCACGATAGAGGAGAGCTTTGTTATTCCTCATGTAACCCCTCAGACAACGCCGGATAAGCCCGTCTCTACGAAGCAGACTGAGAATGTGGTATTTCAGTCGCCAGTGTATGACCTACTGGAGACAAATATCCCACACACTTTGATGAATTATTCCGATTGGAAATTTCCCGCTGGCATATCCTTGTTCCCCTCGCATCAAACCGTCAAGGAATATCTACAAGACTATGCAACGGAATTACTTCCGTTTATCTCTTTTCATACTCAGGTTGTCAACGTCAAGCCTCTTGACGAAAGCAATACAGCCTCTGATTGGGTTCTCACTGCTCTTGATCTTCGGACTAACCAAACTTCAACTCATGAGTTCGATGCTGTTGTGGTTGCGAACGGTCATTACAGTGACCCCTATATCCCTGACATTGCTGGCATTAAAGAATGGAACCAGGAGTTCCCTGGGTCAATATCGCATTCTAAATATTACCGTCGCGCAGAGCAATATTCAAACAAAGTAGGTTTTACACAGTAGACTTCAACCATTTTCTCCGCTCTTTTCTCCGCAGCTAACCAAGAATTTTGATATTTGTAGAAAGTCATTGTGGTAGGGAATTCAGCTTCAGGAATCGATGTGAGCGTCCAAATCGCCACTGTAGCTCAGCTCCCTCTTATGGTCTCAGAGAGGAGTGGATCGCCGGCATATATAAGCGACAAGCCGAACATTGAAATTGTGCCTGAGATTGCCGAGTTTCTCGTTGCGGAGCGCTCGGTTCGTTTTATAGATGGTCGTGTCGAGAAAGATGTTGATCACGTATTATTCTGCACGGGTTACCTCTACTCCTTTCCATTTCTATCATCGCTACTTCCGCCGGTAGTGACCCCTGATGGGAATCGGCCTTCGAACATATTTGAGCACCTCTTTTACTCCCCACGACCAACACTGACATTCATTGGATTACCACAAAAGATAATCCCTTTCCCTTTATCCGAGGCGCAAGCTGCAGTTATAGCACGCGTTTATTCCGGACGTTTACAGCTTCCGACCCCCGAGGAAATGAAGGATTGGGAGACTAAATGGATTGCAAAGCATGGTTCAGGGAAAGGGTTTAACGTCCTTGGGTATCCTCTTGATGCGGAATACTTAAATAGTCTTCACGATTGGAGCTTGAAAGCAACGAAACGAGATGGGTTGAGCAACGATGGTCGCGGAAAGATCCCACCATACTGGGATGAAAAAGACCTGTGGGTACGGGATTTGACTCCTATGATAAAGGCTGCCTCACAAGCTCTTGGAAGCAAGAGGCGAGAGATTACTTCTTTGGAAGAGCTGGGTTTCGTGTACCAAGGAAATGAGAATGAGAATGACGCTAGGTCAAAAATTTAGAACACTATACGCAACCAAAGGGACTGGTTGATAGATATGGATGTCTGCTGATTGGTTAAATAACAGATGTATCTTATGTCGAAATAAAATAAAATAGACTTGAAATATAGACAAGAGAGAATATCGTTGAAAGGCTATTAGAATCCACCCGCACCACGAACGCGTTGTACCGCTCCAACAATGCCCTTAGCCCAGCTGAATCGTCCGGGATCCGGACCGATTGTGCCTTCTGCTATTTGGCCAGTTTCAGGATCGTGCCAACAACCGTCCTCCGCACTGACTTGGCCGAACTTGTGTGTGTTTTGGTTGCGTTCGATTGCATCGCGCCATATTGTGCAGATAAGGGGCGAGTCTATGAGAATATTAATTTCAGTGGAGTGGAAGAATGACTGAGTATCAAGATTTCCATTTCCTATAATTTGTGACTGTCAGGACCTGTAAAAGAGATTCCAAAGGAAAGGCTGGGAGCCACATTGTGGCTAGGATTAAACCAACCTTGAATAGCGATTGTTTCATCAACAATCATCAATTTTACATGGCTACTACGGTATTTGAATTTGTTGTGAATCGGCGTTTTGCGGTCCTTTGCAACGTAATTGTGAATTCTCAATCTTGACTTCTCCTCGTCGCTAGAGAGGGAGGAATATAAGCGATGTGCAATCATCTCATTGGTACCATTTTGCCCGGGAAGGAGTTCTCCACTATCGTTATATCCGAGGGTCACGTATGCTGTAATAATTATTCCACGTCTTACGGCATTTAAAAGGGGCTCGAGCAGAGGCTCTGCGTTCATATTCGGCGTCTGGATGAAGATGGACCTTTCGGCATTGTTAATTCCAGCTAGCCAAGCGGCATTCTGCGGTACGGGATCATTTGAGTTCCCAGGAGCTATGAAATCGCAGTTAGATAGTGTCTTTTCTCCATGATAATATACTAAGAGCAGGGATGTGAGCGACATACAGCCATTCGGTTCACGGTTCACCATGGCCATAGGGACTGGTTCATGTCTAGGCAACACTACGTACGGAGTCATCTGGTCTTCTTCGGTAATATCAGGGCCGTCCGGCTGAATTTGACTTTGCTGGGATCCATCTTTATCTGCCAGAGTTCTCTTGTCTAGAAAAACTTAGTGCATAAGAATACCAAGGGTTGGCGGTGAAGTGAGCTTACTCAGGTGACGCGTAGTGGCATCTCGTCTGGTCTCATTCGGCTTTGGATAAAGCTGGCTATTTACTCTCTTAGCTTCCTCCACAATGTCGAGATCATAGTGAGGATCTGAGCTTGTAGATTCCGACAAGGCACCAGTCTGGTTTTCCGAATAACCAGTCTCAGGCTCCGATGACTGTGCTGTGACAGTTGAATTTTCATGACTGGGTATTGGACGCTGGGATGCAGGAATTCCAATCGTTGGTAATGGGGGATCAAATTTCTTATCCCAGCTTATGAGAAACGTGTCATACATCGAATCCACGATTGGACCTTCCAAATGCATCATCATCTCCAGATTGTCATTGTCTTGGACATTGTTGCTTTGTAAAAGTCCAATTTTTCGGTCAATAACGCAAAACTTCGCATGGAAAGTTCCCAGCACGGGGCGATGATAGTTGATGACTTCCATCTGTATGTTGGGGATGTCCGCAGGTGCGGGGAGTTGGACTTTTTCGCTAGTCCATTCACTTGGTGGAACATGCTGGTGGTTTTGGTACAACTACATTGCATTTTAGGGTTACTGTCACCAGAGAGTTGCGCAGTACATTCAGATAAGTAATGGTCTTACCTGCTTCACGCTGCCGCGGTCGTAGATGATCTTAACCACGACCGTTTGGCCACGCTCCCCAGCTCGTCTCGATAGTTCGCGGAGCGCATTGGTTATTATAATTGAAGCGTCGGAGTGGATCCAAAAGTTAGTAGCTAGCAGAACTTCCTTCTCTGCACGTGCAATGCAGTTGGCAGTATGGCGATTAATATCCGGTAGCGTGGAGATTATGGTCAATGGAACAACACCGTGAGTTCCCATCAGACTCGGAGACACAACACCAGCCAATGGTCGATTTCCAATGGAGCGTAGAGCATCATAGTAACACTAGAATACAATATGCCACGTTGGTGCGAATTCAAAATACATTGTACATGCAGAGGTGCTTATCATAAATGTAACACACCTTCAAAAACAAGTTGCTCGGGCGTCGTTCTCCCCAATTCCCGCATTCGAATGGTCGTTGGAGACCGGCATCGCCCTCTTTCTCATTAGATTGTAGCTGGCTGGTAGCTTCGTGTGTTTTATTGCCAAATAGTCTATGCGCGATCTGACCTGGGGATTCTTTAGGGTCCAGGGCCAACTCCGAGCTTACACTTTTGTCGCTCACGGCGAGCTGGTAGATGGTGTCGGATATCATTATCACTTCAGGGGTAAATAATTATGGCGAGAATGACTTTACGAAAAGCGAATGGTTTTTGGCACAAAAAGAAGGTTGGATGGAATCCTTGGAAGATCTTATCTCTGTAAGTCAAGCTTTTGCGGGGACGGACCGTTGACGTCACGTCCGTTGTCCGATCTATTTTTGGCGGATGATTCAGTTGTGCTCCAATAATTCAAGCGGAGTCTGCTTTACCATGACAGACTGATGCGTATTCAAGTGGCGCAGCAAGAGTATTTCAACGCCAATTTGCCGTATGTCGTATGTTGTATGTTGTCTGTTGCATACTGATTGGTCTGTTCATGCTGGATGCATAATTATTGTGCACATAATGATTATGTATTATTTTGTTCATTGGCTTTTCTATTGTTCTCAAGCCTTCGACTGCTAGTAAACTCAAATACATCATCGACTTTCTCCTCGGAGCTTAATATCTATCAACTTGAAGAGACGAATCCACACGAAAACCCTAGCGTCCAGTCTCCTGTCCTCGGGGCACCCTATAACATGTTTCTATTCCTTGTCGAAGGAATTCGACTCGTGCGTACCGTATGCCCAGGGAATGTTTCAGATGAGATCCCGGTGTGGTCACGTTACTATGAGGTCCGCAATATGCAGATTACCATCGAGGCGGAATACGCGTATTATAATGACTCGCGTAGATGGATTGGGAAACTTTACGCCGTTGCCATTCGGCTTTTATTTCTCTACATCATCTCTATTCTGCGGTACAGTACTCCTGAAATATGTTCTGTGTGGTACACAGAGACGCACTGTGCACTAAGTGAAGCACAAAATCTTCTAATTGCGATGGAGGACGACATTGATAGGACATGGGGGAAATTCTTTCTGTGGCCTGTCGCCATCATTGGCGCTATGATATACGACGAACGTGGCATTTCTCTGGTCAAAATCTGGCTTGATCGTGTCATGAGAAAGAGCAATAACAGCAACGCCGTGGTTATCAGGAAAGTTCTGGAAGAACAGATATGGAATTATGAAAACCACACTTATTCGCCAAATGGTACTTATGAGGTGTATACACGAGGTCTTTCAGTTATGTTCAATACTGATATTATGAATCATGCTGCCTCTACTCTCATTGCTGAGAATACTACTATCGCCTATCAACAACCCTAATCACATTTGTATCGTGCAAGCTATCTTTAAAATATTTTGTTTCATACCTAGGTAATACGCGAAGATATTTCGACTCTTGATCTTCTGCTAATGATGTAGAATCTAAACTATGTTGCAATACTTTTAACGATCATTAATATTATTTTGATGACAATTCTATAATAATGCCATTAATGGTTACTTTTGGTTAGAAGCAAATCGACATAGGGTGATCGCTCTCCACAATTTATGCACATCAGCAAAATAGTCTAGTTCTAAGGAGTCGCGGCGCTAAGTATCGGCGCTGCAGGTTCACGACAGTCGTAGACAGTGAACTTCCAGGGTTCGCCATAGGGTCTAGGGCATAAATGAATAAAGATCAACGTTTTATAGTCAAATAATTATCGATTAACTTGTAAAGACTGTAGTTTCTGATTCATCCAATCCAGTTCTGCCATGAAATCATTTGCAGCTCGCATAGGGAAATCGTTACAGTAGTCGTACAATAACATTTCTGCAAGTGACTTCTCATTTTGGTTGGTGCTAGCGAACCACGCTGAACCAAGAGATATCACCATATAAGCCGATCCCAGAGGCCTATACATATTGGCCACCTGAGCTAGGTTTAAGGTCTCCTTTACCAAAGATTCTGAATCCGACACAAGCTCTTGAATTTCAGATATTGGAGCGAAAGTGCGAAGCACGCAGTTTATGATTGTTACGATCGACAGCCCGAGACCGTATGCACGTTGATAGTATGCATATAGTATCACCGCTGAAAGCTCGTCTTGCGGGCTCGGACGTTGGCAACCAACCCAATTATTCCGTAACTGACCAACAAGCGTTTGGCAGGACTTATATAAAGGCTTTGTCCAATCTCGAACACTCGAGACTTCATTACCGTCAAGGTTCAATCCCCCGCAGTGAATTATATTCGGAATTTGAGCAAGATGGCGCATTAACTGACCTTCTGGGAGGCTTTCGTCGAGCTCGTTTCCCACCAGTGAGCCCCACTGGTCAGAAGTTAAGTTTATCCTTTCGTTGAACAACCCTTCAAATAGCTGAAAACATGTTATTGCATAGCTTATATAATTTCCCGGCGAAAGATAGACATACCACGCAACCTCTTAGGGACAATAGCAATTGCTGCTCAAATTCATTCTGCGGCTTCATAGATGACCGGGCTTTAAGTATTTGCGCTGCACCTTCACAATGCCCTGACCACCGGTGCCCTTCTGTTCCATTTATAGTCTAAGTGCGGAAATTAGTTTAGTATTCTGGTGCAATACCAGTCGTCTGAAGATGCTCCCTAACCTGGCAAATCAGAAGTAGCATCACCGCGCAAAGTGTTTCTGATGTCGAAGCTTTAATTGGCTCATCCAAGCACTGTCTCAGGCTTACCAGTGCACGGGAATAGCTTGATAATGCCTCAACTGAGGGCTGTTGGCGAGAAGAGAAAGAAGAGTGTGCACAGACAAGAGCATACACCGCACTGTCCAGTGCTTCGTTTGTGTTCAGACGCCGTGGAATATCCAACATGAAAAGTCCATACGCCCAAGCAAGACTGTATCTCAAATCTGCCGACAGCTTGATTGTATGAATATATCGACTTGTCAGGGCTGTCAGCTTGTTGCTTGGTGGTAACTGAATGATTAGGGCAGCTATGGACGCGTTGAGCTGTTTCTGATAGCTTTGCTTCTTTTGTGGTATTGTCAAAGAAAACTGTTGTTCTTGAAATTTGTATCTTCTCTGTCCAGAGCCAATGCATACTAGACCGAGGCGAGTGCATCGCGAGCATGTAGGGACTTTTTCATCACACTTGTTTGTTTCAAGAATGTAAGTAGGACGCGGCAGCACTGCACTAGCATCGTTCTTAATCCCATTGCTTGACTAACCTTTTTCTTTTGTTTTCGGCAACCATCGCATGCTCTTCCCGAAGGGACACCGGGCATCTTGTTCGCCAACTTAAGGCTGGAGGGGAGTCGTCTAATTATCAAGCGGTTTCAATGTTGGTTACGATCAAGAGAGAAATAAAATACACCGTGAGTTGGAATAGATTTCCTTGCTCATAGTAATGCAAAGTTGAGCTCGTCTATGAATACTTTGAGGTCTGAGCAATTCAGCCGCCTCGCAATGGCGCTAACCTAGGCTTGGACTAGTGCCGTACCATTCTCCCCGGAGTCCAAAGATCGTTGACTTTAAGTTTTCGACTTTCACTAGCATGGGCAGTTCAATATGAATTCTCTTATCGATGGTCCGGGTAAGGGGAGTAACGTTACCCCGGGGGCTTGGCGCATTTATCGCCCGCCAGATCCGGGGCCGATAACCGATCCGGGTAAAGCCGTGCTTCGGTGGTGATTTACTTATCGATCACTTATCATCAACACCACCAAGTTGCACCAAC
>JAMAFX010000472.1:0-11908 GCA_023625875.1 Trichocomaceae sp. PYS4502 | reverse complement strand
ACACATGGATGCCGTTCTGTAAGACGCCCTGTTGATTCTCCGAGATTGTGGGGATCTGTATGGCTGGGGTTTCGTCAGGCTTGTGAGTTGCACAACCTGCCACATATTCAGGGAGGCGGTCGACGGCAATTGACTTACGATAACGAACGTTTTCGACACTTGTATATAGCGATCAAAGATCCGGAGACTGGGCCCGGGAGCCAAGACTTTGAAGCCAATTCGGCGTTCAAGTGCTTCAACGATGCAATACAGCTTGGCTGAAGTCTGCGTAGTAAATCCAAGCTTGATGTTTTG
This sequence comes from Trichocomaceae sp. PYS4502, assembly GCA_023625875.1. Classification (NCBI taxonomy): domain Eukaryota; kingdom Fungi; phylum Ascomycota; class Eurotiomycetes; order Eurotiales; family Trichocomaceae; species Trichocomaceae sp. PYS4502. Next base: position 11,614 of record JAMAFX010000472.1, on the reverse strand, counting down.
GAAACAGGTCTGGGTTGATATTGCGTTTTGCCTAAAACAGCCCCTTTTAGGGCTAACTAGTTACGACTTGGATGGGTATGCTGACTAATTTTGAAAATTAAAGTTCATGACTAATCTTCCGTAATCACGTGCGCATAGTATCTTGAAGCTATTCACAAGTGAACTCCCATAAAAACGAAACAGCCCTAACAACGCTCTAATCCTTTGTTTTTTGAGTACCACGCAGCAAACCAGTGCGACGAGCAGCGATAAGACCGGCCTTTTGACCTTGTGCGGCGTAGCGGGAGATTGTGGAAGCTTTACCGATATGTTGGTGGTTACCACCACCGTGAGGCTAAAAAATGTCAGAATTTGATCGGAATAGGTTCAAAATGTACGGAAAAGGGAGACTCAACATGATCTACTGGATTCATCGCGACACCCCTAGTCTTTGGCCATGAATTGCGCTTGACAGCAAACTTGTGTTTGGCACGAGAAGCCTCTGTAAACGTCGTGTTAGCATGCATCGTGAAGTTCGGAGAGGTTTGGCGATGTTTTGCCGCAGTCACGGGAGAGCGGGTAAAAAGTGGGGAAGCATACTCAGCAAGGGCTTGTCGGTACGACCACCACCAGCAACAATGCCAATCATGCCACGGACGCTGCTGCTGACGACCTTCTTGGCACCGCTGGGCAGCTTGATACGGGTCTTGCCATCCTCAGGGTTGTGGCCGATGACAGTAACGTAGTTGCCAGAGGTACGACCGAGAGCGCCGCGGTCACCAATCTTCTCTTCGACGTTGCTGACAACGGTACCTTCGGGGACGGAGCCGAGAGGGAGGATGTTTCCGACGGTCAGGGAAGCGTTCTTGCCGGCGTAGATAAATTGGCCGGTGTACATGCCCTCATTGGCAATGAAAGTCTCGGTGACCTTCTTGAAGCGATAAGGGTGACGGAAGCTGACTTTGGCCAAAGGAGCACCACGGCCGGGATCGTGGATGATATCCTTCACCACACCGCGAACGTATCCATGTCGCTCGGCATAATCGAGAGTGCGGAATTGGGCGGGGGCCTTGTTGAGACGGGTGTGAGCCGCTGGAAATTGATCAGTATGATGGTTCTTTTTTTGTTGTTTCTTCGTAACCTGGCGAGAGGTTCAGAAGTCGCACTCACTGAAAATGGATCCACGACCCTTCCTCTGGTTGCGGATCACACGACCCATGGCGTCTGTCTAAATAATAAGTAGAGTTAGATATGAGTTTCGACGAGTAGGTGTATTCGTATGTCGCGAGATGGTGGTGGTGGGCGTACCTGGACTTGATTGTTGGACTTGTCGAATCAATCAACCAGAGTGTGTGAGAATTCAACAAAAGACGCTGTGTGGGTTTTAGGGCGCGATCGCTAAGCTAGCTCAATGGAGTAAGGCGGAAGTGCAATTCTTGGCACAGCCGTAGTCACGGGACTGCGAACGCTGATGCCTCAAGGCTAAGGCTGTCTTTCGCTGCCTCAGGCCGTCAACAATCCAGGCAAACAAGACAAACACGACGGTGAGGCTTCCAGTAGCTTCCAAGCACTAACGCCGAGTGCTCAAGCGATCTTCAAAGTCAGTCCAAGCAAGCGGCCAGCCCTTCTTCGCAAAACCCCATACTAGCGAGATAACTTATCCTCTTCTCACCACTTTTTCTCACGTATTATACACCTTGTTTTCAGTCCGCGCAATGGCTGCTATCAAACCAGAAGGTATGTCTCTCCAGAGCGGAGTTGGATACTCACCCCGCCCGGTTCAAGTTTGAATGAATGCCTTTCAGCCTAGCGGCCCTAGCCATACTTCCCCAGGCTTAGAAAGAATCCCCATGAATCGTGGCATTTTTCTTTCTGTTGTTCTAACCATCTATCATATCTGGCTCAAGGCCGAAGCTAACATGTCTGTGTTAGTTACTTGGGCTCAACGCTCCTCCGACTCCGACGAAACTCGCAACTACCTTTACGTCTCAATCAATGTTCCCGATGTGCCACCATCCTCGGCAGATTTGAAGATCACAGCGACAAATGTGTCCTTTACCGGTACGAATCTGAAGGGTACCAAATACGAAGTGTCCCTTGAGCTCTACGCCGAGATCGATCCGGAGAACAGCAAAGTGAACCACAGCTCTCGTGGGGTGGAGTTGGTCCTCCGCAAGAAGAATCTGGGCACAGAGTACTGGCCTCGTCTTTTGAAGGATTCTAAGAAGATTCACTTCATCAAGACTGATTTTGACAAGGTTGGTTTAGATAATCCTCTTCTCTCTAATATGTCATGTCTATTTAATTATGTAATGGTATGATCGATATTGACAACCCTGCTAGTGGGTCGATGAGGATGAGCAAGATGAAGCTCAAGATGATGACTACGCCGCCAACTTCGGCGGATTCGGCGAAGAAGGTGGCCTCGGAGGCATTGATTTCTCCAAACTTGGTGGCATGGCTGGAGGCCAGGAAGGATTAGAAGGAGAAGAGGTATGAACCTTTACTAATCAAAATATCATCAGTGAGGTCAATTCTAACTGTAAATTTCTTCTTTGACCAAACAGGACGAAGACGACATGCCTGAGCTCGAAGGCGAGGAGGAAGCAGGTGAAAAGGGCGACAAAAAGATCGAGGAGGTTTCATAAACTGTTTCCCTCTAGAAACTCTCCCTATTTATCCTCACATTGACACGCTGCATCCTATACTACCTGTATCTGTACCTGCTACACGTCGAGGTCCATTAATGTGATAGCAAATGAAAATTTTGAAATAACGAATAAACAATATCTATTGGAAGGGAAAATTAGTGGCGTTGATCTCCTTGACAAATGCGGAAAAGAAAATGAAGGATTATTCATTTATTGTAAAGTGGTAATATTTGATTTTCTTTTCTTTTCTTTCATGTCGAACAACGTTCCTAAGACACTCGATCCGTTGATACACTTAGGGTCTAGTAGAAATTGCAAGCAAAAGTACTACAAGCAAGGTTGGTACACAGTCTAATAGCCATGGTGATGTTGATTATGGCCGTGACCATGATCATGACCGTGATGATTATGGCCATGGCTATTATCATGACTTGGATACTGTCCATGTTGCGCCTCTCCCACAGATGATGAATAGTCATTGATATCGGCACCCATCGAAACCGGGGCAGCATGATACTGATGCTGCTCGTACTGGGCATCATAACTGATATCCTGCGTCTTCTCTTCTGGATTATCGCGGCTCATGCCACCGGAAAGAAGATTGGAGAATCCCCCTAGCTTATTAGCGACATTGCTGACACTGGAAAGGCCGGGGATGGGTAGTTTTGGTATCTCGTTCCAGGGAATTGAAGATGAGGAGGACGATGTTGTGTTACCGGGTAGGAAATTGTGGTACTGGGACTGTTGGTGTTGGGTTTGATGAGATGAAGGAGCAGCACCGAAGAGGCCACCATTAATGGCAGGAAATCCACCGCCGCCGTGAGAATGCCCGTGAGATTGGCCTGTGGAAGAGGAAGAATCTTTCATCAAGTTTCTCCCTGCTCTCACGCCCTGCGCACTGAGTATGTCGTTCAAATTCTGGCCACGGTCAGGGAGCGAATGAACCCAATTCTCCACCGCTGCAAACATTGTGCTATGAGCTTCGTTGCGCATATCTCTGCATGTAGGATGGTGGAAGACACGCACACAGTCATCCGCAACCTGATCGACAGAGACATCAATATGTTGCCACGCATACAGTACACGAGGCACGACATATCTCACAATCGCCGCTGCAACATTGCCAGCTGGCTCGTTGAGAATGTTTGCAAAATGATCCTTGGAAAGCATGGAATGCGTAGGATCGGTGCAGTGGGGATCATCCCAGACTTCATATTGATGATTTCCCGACGATTGAATGACCCCCATCGACCCGCTCTGCAGAGACTTGGATGCTACGTTGATGAGCGGGCGGATGAAAGGCGCCAGGAGGGAGAATGCGAAGAGGGTGACGGTTTCGGTGATTTTGTCCACGATCTTCTCAAGGCCGGGGATCTTCTCGACAATGGAGCTGATTCGACGCACGACTTTGTCTCGGAATTGGAGGATTGGGTAGATTTGTGCTACGGTCTTTTGGGGGTCGATATCTGGCAGGCCTTGTACTCGACTCGTCTGGAATCCACCAGTGCCAGCATCATCATCAAATCCGGACCCTCTGGGTTGCTCAAATGCAGGTGCGTAAGAAGTAGTGGTGCTGGCGTAACCTGTATCGACATGTCGACTACGGTTTGACTCGGCTTGCAGATCTGAGCGCTGTCTCAGCTCCTCGGCCTCTGTGACAAGTTCCTTTGTGCCAGGGATCTTCCCCAGTAGGCTAGTCAAGGCGTTCAAAGAAGAAGTCGAAGAGGAGGAAGAGGAAGAAGATTGCTGGCCCGACTCAGCGCCTAGCAGCGTATCGTCCACCTGGGTAAGCTCCGATTGCGTGAAATGATCATTCGCCTCGCCGAGCACAGAATGGAAAAAATCCACCATCCCAAAAGTGCCCGTCACAAGCGGGAAAACACGATGTCCGCGAAGATTGATCTGTGTAGCAGAACCAACATGAGGAAATACATTGTGAAAGCCCATTTCGCGGAGGATTAGTTCACAGTAGTTGGAATGAGCGCCAAAATCTTCGAGAGTATGGAGGCCCTGCCCGAGACATCGGAGAGCTTCATAGAGGTCTTCTTCCTTGCCCTTGCTGTGGCCGCCGCTTGTGTACATCCTGCCATAATGGATACTTCGGGATATGCTGTACTTGACGTATGCAGCGCTGGTGGCCCAGTCTCCCCTTTCATTGGCAATGTAGTTCTTCATGCCCGTCTCGGGATCTATTTCAAGCTCGATTTGGCGCACAGGCGGACGCAGACGGTCATCATATTGTCTGGCATCCTGATTATCTGCGTAATCCTTGGGGTTACTGGAACAGAAGTGTTAGCCCTAAGTGAATTAATACCTGTCGAGGCAATGGGTTCTCCTCACTCGATATGTTCTTCAGGACGATACACGCCAAGCCTTTCGGCAGTGACTTCGAATTCGGCCGTGGCATAGCCAAAGGTCATGAACGAGAGGATCCAGACCAGAATTCGAATTGTGTCAGATTGCAGACTTTTGAGCGTGCCAACATCCATGGCTTGAGAACTGCGGGAAGTGTAAGTTTCCTTCCTTTTTTCCTTCTTCTTTGATACAAGAACTTAGAAGTCTATTATTAAACTCACTAATCTCGCAGCCAATTACCAAAGTAGACGCGACTGATCATGGAGGATGTCCATTTGTGTCCGCGGATAAAAGCGAGTGCTTTGATGGTGTCTTCGATGTCTCCATGGCGCCAGTTCTTGCCTTCCACCGTGGATATCGAGGCGATGTCTAGAGAGTGTTTAGACCTAGAACTAAAAAAAAAATTGAAAGTGTATCAAGAGGGAGACTCACTTCCAGCGCCAAATGCATCTGCTTTACCAGGCAGTGCGACAATCGCCAGCAAGACAAGCAGGAAGAAAGTAGTGATAGGGCTGGCTTGTAACGCCATGGTGTAAGTGACTGTAGATGGATGCTGAGAATTTTGAGAAGCAAAATAAAAAGAAGGAAGACGGGTAAAAGAAAGAAAGAAAGAAATATTTTTGTGTCACATTTTGTTCTGGATCTGGAGCATTGACAACGTCCCTCCGCCAAGAAAGGCGATCAAGATGAATATATCAGCTTGCGGGGCATCCCACCGACTTCCAAGCTTTTGTTGAGCAAACACTTCCCTCTGCAAGGTATAAACAATTTGGTCCTCTAGCAATACAATACCTAGTGACATCCTGAAAAATGGATACGACTTATTTGAGCGCCCTCCAGCGCGATGGATTCGTTGTAATCCCCGCCCTCCTCTCCGCCGAGGAAATAAACTCTCTCCGCAGTGCAGCAACAACAGCCACAACACTCACACGATCGGGCCAATGGCCCTACTTTCGCGCAGTCCCAAAGCAATTCCCACCCTGGCCCAAGGACGTACCCCCGGCGTCAGAGGGCGGGATATGGGGGGTCCAGCACCTGCTACATCCAGACATGAGCGGGCGCGAGGAGTTTGCAAAGTTCTACTTTTCAGAGAAAGTTCTCAAAGTTGTTGAAGAATTACTGGGATTGACCAGAGGAGAAGAAAAAGGAAAAGAAGAGGAAGAGCCGCTCGTCATGGAATTATTCAACTTGCTCGTTGCACCGGAGTATAAAGATTTTGAATTACGCTGGCACCGCGACGATATCCCCGCAACGGTCAGCACGGAGGAAGAAATGAAGCTCCTTCAGGCCAAAAGTCCCAATGGCCGCCAATCACATGCCCAATACAATCTGGCTCTGTGTCCGGATACTTCTCTAATAGTCGTCCCCGGCTCGCATCGACGTGTACGCACTGAGACGGAACGGGATGCTGACCCTTATGAGCCGGATATGCCGGGACAACTAACTGTGCGCCTCGAGCCGGGTGATGCTGTGTTTTACGATTCGAATATATTGCATAGAGGAGTATACAGAAATAAGCCTGTTGAGACGGGAGAAGAGACGCGGCTTACGTTACATGGCAGTGTCGGGCTTAAAGAAGAGGAGTCTAGAGTCAGGGCTACAGCTGTGTTGCAGCATAGTGTTGGATTGTGGATTGATAGAGACGATGCGAGTCTATCCCACATCAGCGAGAGGGCGGAGAAGATGAGGAGGAATCTGATTGCGATGGGGAGGGGGGAGGATGTGGGATATTCGCTCGAGGGGTAGTGATGCAATATATAAATATATAAATACATAAAAGATGTTGTGTGCATTATAGTTGTACATTGATATAATCCTTGAACAAGATCTAAAATCATCCCTCCCCCGATAATGGCGACTGATCCGACGGCGAAATAGTCCCCGTAAAGTTCACATCAACCCCTCCAAAAGGCCTCGGTATTGCCGATGACAAGGGAAGATTATCGGCCACCACAAAAGCATGATCGCCGAGTAGCATCCTCTGTATAGCCAACAGGGCCTCTTCTGGCGACAAGCTGGCGCGCACAATTTCGATAATGGACGGCACCCAGAAGTCATCGCAGTCACGAACAATTTCGTAGATGGTTTGCAGGATCGCATGTTTTCCGCGCCAGAAGTCAGTTTGCGGGTGTTGTTGGAGCTGGCGGTGGAGTGTCGTTGTGCTGGTATCAATGTGCTGGTGGATAGAAGATGGTTCACTTCCTGCTATTTGTGGCATGGGCTGAAAGCCGTTGAAAATCATGCCTGCTGCAGTAGCAGTAGTTCCGTCAAAACTGCCGGATTCAAAGCCGCTATAGGCTGGCATAACGAAGCCATTCTGCAGGCCCCCGTTCAGATCGTAGATATCATCAGAGGCGTGTTGGCCGAGGCCCCAATCCCACTCCTTACTTCCAATTCCATTGCCAATTCCGTCATCATCTCTGTTAACAATTCTTCTCTTCTGCGCTCGTCCCGCAGACCAGGACGTATACGCATATTCATAATCATCTTCAGGTGCATCATAACCAGCGGCGGCAGTCAAGCTCGACACATACTTGCCACTGCCATGTGCTAGGCTTTCAGCATGCTGCTTCTGCTGGTGATCATGCGCTTCGACATCCGCCAATTTCCTTTTGAGATGGTTCAGCTCTCGCCGCAAGCCCTCTATCTCTTTGGCCTTGCTGATATGATACCGATCCTGATCGGTCCTCACATACTCGCATTCATCCTGGCAGTTGCGCGCAATGCAGGCGCGACAAGGGCTGTTGCGGTCACACTTGGGATTATGTCAGTAATTCACCTTCCTTGTCGTATTTAGACCGCGAGAGTACCTTGATTTTCCGCTCGCGACACTTGGTGCATGATTGCTGTAGGCGATTGCTGTTGTTGTTTGTATTTGTATTTGTATTTGTATTGGTGCTAGTATAAGTGCTAGATTCGATTGAGTCCGGTTCAGTCTGTGGAGTTGCTGGTTCCATCTTTCAGCTTTGTATCTTTGGAGTTGTGTATCCCACCGCTTTGCTCCAGCCTCCGAGTCTCCGCATCTTCATAACAATCGCCTCCTAAAGGCTAAGCGTAATTTACACGGTCACGCTAATCCCAATTAGATTAGCTTAATTACCCCTCAAGCAGCCAATCACATGTTATGTGTGGACTCATAACTTTATATCGTTGTCTAACCCAATGTAGTAAGGTTCACCGCAAACACTAACCCAATTAGGAACTTTTGAAATTTAAACTAATCCTAAATAAGACTAGCTTACGTTAGGAAGCCAATCAGAATGCAAAGTACGAGTATGTGGGTCCATAAGCATTCTGATTGGCCAGTTTTTTAGCCCTAACCCTAGCGCATATTTACCGAGATAGGACTAGTGCGAACTACTCGTCTCCAGCGTAAAAACGGCAGGGAATAATGATGATATTCTCCCTATCTTCGATTGCGGTTTTCCGGGCATGGATCATTATCGAATCATTTTTCTGGGTGCTGTTCTGGATATGCATCCACTACGAGGGGCCGGGCCAGTAGACAATCGTTCCCATGTATGATAAATGGAATTATATGGATATTGAGAAGTTGGCATGGTCTAAAAAGGGAGTCATTACTGATGAGCAGGATTTTCTCAAGATCGCGCAGGAGGACTTCACTGTATATTACCAGCCGCTGGTCCCATGGGTCAATAGATTAAGAAAAGAAGTATTCCCGAATGGTAAACAATGGAAGAGGGAAAGCCCAGCGTTATATCATTCAATGAAGGAAATCCTTCGTCTCGCGCAGAAGGATCCAAAGGTCTCAGGAGAGAGGCACCAAAGTGTCTCCGGCAGTCGCATGGGTTCTCCATGACCATGATCCGAAGCCAAGCTGTCTCGGAGAACGACAGCGGGGGGACCTAGTGGAGGAAAGGACAAGATTCACTCCCTTACGCAAAACTGAATGAGGATGTGAGAAAGCGACCAGTTCGTGTTTTGATTATTATTGTTACATCCTGGATCCGAATACGTGAACCACATAAAAAAAATCAGATCATCTTCTCGTCCATACCCAATGATGACATTGTCCTCTACACGTACCACTCGTAATAGTAAGAGCGTGTGTGATTGATCTTGCTCTCCTTGTAATCTTCAGTCTGCAAATACTTAGTTGGAGCTTTAGCTACGCAGGTTGGTTGAGACCTACTAGATCTTTAACGAAATAGTCCATCATCTCAATCTCTTCCTTGAACCATTTTTCTTGTTTCATTGAAAGGGGGCCATCTGAAAATGTCTGGGCAGAATCAGAATCAATCCAAAGCACTCTATCCTGCTCTCCTTGTGCTATCATCATATTCCTTGGGTATGGATCGCCGTGAAGAACCGTTATCTGATGAATATCCTTAAGGATATGACAAAGCTCTGCCAGGCGATGTTCTGAGAAATTCGATAGACCAATTGGCTCCATATTTGCAATATACTCAATAAGAATGGCATTGGGGGGTAGCAGGTCCCCAATAAACATATGCAAGCTTGGCCAGAGGACTGGTTGTATGTTTGTTATTGTGCCATAAAAATCAGGAACAACTCCTCGCATACATAGCCCCTTTGCTTTCATCCGCCGGTAAGCAGTAGATTCACACGTAAAGAGATCTACCTCAAGGTCTGGAGAACTAGCATCGGATCGGCTTCTGCTATGATACTTGTAGAATTTAGTAACTGTCTCAATTATTAGTTGGGTTCTCTTACCACTTTCATAACACATATGATGCCGTAGACAGCCACCTTGAAAATAGCAGTGTTCTTAGACTCTTTCAGCTTCTCAAGGAACACCACGTCTGAAGGGTTTACTCCGTCAAACCCAGCCATTTGCACCTTGAAGGTATAACAATATGTATGGAAAAAGTGAATATCATACCTTACAAGTTCGGATCGATTAAAAAACTCTTCGCGCTTCGTCGACATAGGCCTACCTTTGGGTACGCCACTCGTTACCACTATCAATCGATAGAGAAACAAATTCTGAACAAGAATATCTACTTTTCAACGACTTCCGGACATTTCACGATGGCTGGAGGAACACAGAAAGGTGGAAAGGACGCGCCGGGCAGCGCGTCAACTACCCGCACAACAACAAATACGAGAGAAAAACCAAAATTGCTGAGAATCATAGACTCTCTGACAACCATTGTTCAACCGCTCGGGAGCCAAGAGGCTCTCGAGCACATACAACTACTGAAGGATGAGATTTTGACATTCATCCTCCCCCTCGCGACGGGACAGAGAGCCCGAAGCCCACCCCCGTCGTACGCGACCGTGGCGAAAACCCAGACGCCCCGAGAACAACGAGAAATAAAGATACAAGCAGGAGAGACAGAAGACAAGACCACGGAGGAGATAGTACAGGAAGTAAACGGAAAGCTGGCACACATGGACGCCGGAGAAATCCTGGCAGCCAGAAAGCTGCCCAGTGGAGAGCTTGTCCTCACTACCGACTCGGTCGCCAGTAAGACCAGAATCCAGGAGAAAGCCAACGGGTGGCTACAGGTAGTCGGGAAAGACGCCAAAATGAAGAACGACAAGTTCCCGGTCTGGGTCCACGGAGTCCGGGTGAGCAGCCTGGATAACAACAAGCAGGCCGAAGGACTGGAGAAGCTGTACAAGCTCAACCCAGCTTTGAGCCAATTCAGAATAGCGAGGTTCCAGTGGAGGAAACGCTCGCTGAGACTGAAGAAGAAGATCAGCTCGGTGATCCTGGAGATGGAAAGCCCGGAGGGTGCGAACCACCTAATCCGGGAAGGACTTATGCTCGACAACGAGGTCAAACAAGTAGCACTCTTTGACCCCAGATGCCTCATCACCCGGTGCTACAATTGCCAGAGCTACGGCCACGCCGCGAAACATTGCAGATCCAAAACCCGTTGCGGACACTGCGGAGCAGGAGGACACACCCATGAGGGGTGTGGGCTCAAGCAAAAAAAGGGAAGTGAAAGGTGTGCCAACTGTGGAGGACAACACACTGCGGGACACCAGTCCTGCCGGAAGCACCAGGATGCCCTGGAAAGGATAGAACGGGCGAAGGCCTCTAGCCCTTCCCTGTATGCCACCCAGAGCAAGGACAAGGAGTTCACGTTCGGCTCAGCCCCAGCCCCAACCCCAAGAACGATCCTGGGGAAAAGATCCAGCAGCAATAACAGCGACACACCAGCCAAGAAGGCAGTCGGAAGACCCAGAACACAGCTAGCCGCACCCAACGATGGGAACATCTTCGCAATGATCAACTCTCAACAGCAGAGAGAAGAACAAACCCCGGCACCCACTCAGAGCACCCCCGACCCACAATCGACCCCGGAGACCACAGAGACCATGCAAACGAATGAATAATGGTGCTCAAAATCGCCCAATACAATGTGAACAACAGACCGGAGACAATGCAGCTGCTATCCACCTGCAAGGAAGCCGAATGGTATGACCTAATTGCAATCCAAGAACCAGCAGGAAGGAAAGGAATGAACGCAACGATATGTGACCCCAACTCCAAGTTCATGCCCCTCTACCCGACGAACAGACACTCGCGTACATGCTTTTACATAAAAAAGCAATGGGCAGGCCACGCATGGGACCTGGAAACATTCGAGGACCTCATGATCCTCACAATCGCAACAGGGACAGGGACGATAACC